>CANTUT010000556.1:2500-201113 GCA_947687605.1 Reutealis trisperma
TGAGGTTGTATGGAAAGAAAATGTAATACCTTTTATGTACAAATAGATGTAAATATTATTAGGATATATATATATTATATATATATATATATATATATATATATATATATATATATATATATATATATATATATATATATATATATATATATATATATATGTAAAAGAAAGCTTTGTGAAAATTATTATCTCATTATTTAATTAATTAGCTACATATATGTGAAAGTCTTATGTGGTGTGAGTGATAAGAATAAAAATTAATTTTGATAGAATAAAGCTTATGTAAATGTTGTTTCCTAAGTATTATGTTATGCATGATAAAGGAGCTAGTAATAATAAATTTTATGATGATTAGCATAAATTAAAGTATACTTAGATATTTGTATATGGTTATGATATAGAAAGTTGCTTAATTGATGTATTTGTATGTTTTCTTCATAGAATCAATTAGAATTAAGAGCAGCATAAGGTAAGAATGATTAGGACAAATCAGGATAGGAGAGGGAATGAATAAATAGGAAAAATAAAATTTTAAGATATAAGTATGAAAGTAGGAATAAAATATGACTGTAGATAAGCACTATCGATGATATGATTGGAGTAAAATTTGAGGTCTCCTATAGAAACATAATTGTAGAACCTTAAGTATGAAACTAGTTGGCTTTAAGTAAGATGTGAGATATGATCAGTAAAGTAAAGAGGGAAGAGGCAGAAAGTCAGCCAGGATCCAAAAGAAATTCATTTGACATGGAAAATAAACAAAGAAGGGGGAAGTGTGCAGATGTATATCATTGAGAGAAGGTAAAAATGACAGGTTATTCATGAAATGTGATAAAAGGGTAAAAAAAAGAATAGGCAAGAAGATAGGTAGGTTATAAAAATATGAATTACTGTAGCATGGTATTAAAAAACATATGGAAATTAGAGGATAGAGAGTAGAAGGGTGAATAAATTAAGAATAGATTGTTAAAAAAAAAAAAGTTATATAGATCGCAAGATACAAATATATCATACAGTCTAAGATTGACATGATATAAGTATAAATGAGTAAGACTGTGATGCAATTTAGATAAGTATCATAAATAATAAAATTAGAGTAAGGCTTCAATTTCCTTAGAAAATGTGAATACAAGATCCTATGTATGGAACTAGGGAATCTTAAGAAAGATGTAGGATATAATAAACATTGAAGAAGAAAAGACAGAAGTCAAGAGCTTATTCAAAAAAAGAAATTAGATGATAAAAGAGAAATCCATAAAATTATAGAATTGAGGAAGATTGAGAGATATAGATTGAATGTTTATGCATTCTGTAAATTAGACATGTAAGGTATTTTGAAAATTTGAGAACGATTTTTCTATAAGGGAGGGTAGAATGTAACACCTCATGTGTTTCTATGTCATTTGAGACTCAGATATATTATGGAAATAGATAAAATAAGAGAATTGAGTACGAAAATGGATAATTAAAAATCAAAACCTTAAATTGGTATGAGTCCAAAAATCAGTACGCTAAGCTCAAAAACGATAAATTTTGATTCTGCAATTTTTCTTAGGTTTTGCCTTAGGGCAATTTGATGAATGAATAATGAATTATATTCTTAAAAACCTTAAAAATTAAGTTAAAAATATTAATAGAGAATAATTAGATAATTAGGTTAATTAAGCTTAAGAAAGTGACATTTTTCAATTTAGAGGTAATATACAATCATGAGCTTTGGCTTTTGATTAAAAAAATAAATTAAAATTAATTAATTAATTAATTTGAAGTGGATGCCAAGATTTTGCAAGGGAAAATAATGAATTAAAATTTCTAATTTTAGTCATAAATCTCTCTCAACAACAACAACGGAGAGGAGGGAAAAGAGAGAGATCTCTCTCTCAACAACAACAACGGAGGAGGAGGAGAAAAGAGAGAGATAAATTCAGAAGGCACTAGAGAGGATGATAGTAATGGGAGAAGAAGGAGAGGAAGAAAAAAGGCTAAGCTTAAGGTGAGTTCAAGAATTAAACTTATTGGTTTCATGCTTTTACTTAAATATGTTATGTTTTCTTTGGAAAATTCTACTCTTGCTTGATTTATGGATTGGGTTGAAGAAGTAATGAAGGATAGATGGTTGTTTGAGGTAAGGATGGAATAAAGGAGTAGAATTAAAGGTGTCTAGGTAAGGGGGGATTAGAGTAGAGGTAATGGGAACAAAGGGTATTGAAGAAAAACTAGGGTGTGTTTAGCGAGTTTACTGCTACAACTTGAGGCTCCAATTCAGGGACCTTGAAGTCAGAAATTTGTCACTTAGAAAAAACTATAAAGTTGTAGATAGAAATGTGAAAAAGAACCTTGTAAAAGGGCTTAAGAAGATTCTAAGAAGAACCTAGTAAAAGGCTTAAGGAGATTCTAAGTAATTTAGGAGTTACGGAGTCTAAATTAAAGCTATCTTTGTATGTAAGATTAATGGGGACACTAAAATTGAGTGGCTGTTTGAAGGGCTTTAGAGACAAAATTTGACCAAACTAAATAAATGGTCCTTAACATGTTAGATTTTACATGTAGAAGAGTTGAGGCATCAAACTTAAGAATTCTGAGTTATGCTAGCAATATTAAAACCAGTTCAGTCTATTTAGGATAGTAACATAAAGCAGGATTAGAAATTGCACCAAATTTCATACAAAGCTCAAAATTGGCTAAAATTTTAATATGTCGTGCCTCTGAGTGTTATCTTTCTAATTCTTCAAGAATCAAAGAATTGAAGTTCTATAGCTTAAGTTAATGGCAGGAATAGTACTATTGGGTTAGTAGGTGTACCATAGGCAAAAATTAGAACTTAACATTTGTTATTGCTATTATTGTGTTGAACTTAATATATATGTATATTGGTGTGTAAAACAACGTGAGGAGTCTAAAAAAATAAAGAGCAAGAAGAGGAGGAAGAAGAACAACAAGAACTTTATTATTGCCCTTATTACTTAAGTTGAAGGGGTGAAGGTGAGCGCATCCTATAATGTTATGTTTGTGCAACCTACTTTCCTTTCCTAATGAGCTTAAGTCTTGTACATTCCTTAAAAACCTTGAAATAATACTTACATAGAATCTCATTTGAATGATTTCCATTACTCATTGGCAATTGAACTTTACTCATTCACCTTTCATTAATATACTTGTTCAATAATTCTGATTTGATAACCATTTTGTGAATTTCATTTTCTTTACTTGAAATTCATTTGAAATGATATAAATGTTACCTCTAAATGTTCATTGATCAAAGAGATTGATACCAAAGATAGTACAAATTAATAACTTTGAAAAGTAGAAATCCTCTTATCCAGTGTGGGAAACACTGGGCTGTGTACACTACATTGACTCAAACCGAGAGGAGGAATTATCCTGGTCGCACTGCCTAGCTCATTAGGCATAAGCAGTATGATATTGCCATGCAAATAAGCCTCTGTCACAAATATAATATGATGAAGAGTAAAACTACTTTTATTATTATTAGACAAGATTTCTGCTAGTCCATTTATGCTGTTCCATTGATTATTTATATTATCTTAGTATTCATTCCTTAATTACTCGTTTTGACATTGTTATTTGAATTTCTTTTTTTAATGTTTATTCATGACATATATTTATGTACCACCCTTGCAAAACCTTGTTAAGCTTAGTGCTGCAAGTGTAGTAATATAGTATATACTCACTGAGTTTAGTCCATCCCATTCCTTATATTTTTTTTTCAAGAATTTAGAACTTATTTAGAAGCTCAAGTTCCTCACTTCACGCTTACAAGAAATGAAGGATATGAATTTTGCTTAAAATATTATAAATAAATATACATACTTTTGTTATATAAATTGGCAGTTTAAAGATAATCATGGTAGTTAAAATGTAAAAGTAATGTTGTATAATAAATATATGTGTATATATATATTTTTTTGTTTAATAGATTAGTTAAATTAGGCAAGAAAACATTAAATGACTTAATTTATATAATAGATTGAGTTAAATTAATGGGTGTATAGAGAATATAATAATGCACATTGTGAAGTTGAGGGTATAAGGATAATATTTTGGAAGTGCAATATTTATTGTTTGTTGGTTTCGTACTTTGTGGTTATGCTAAATTGTAGTTGATATACTAACGGATTTTTGTTAAGGGATAGGTTAGTGGGTTTTATGGTTTTCAATGCCCTTAGGATTACCCATGACCTAGGACCATTGCACCCTAAAATCAGGATGTGACAATATTCATTTTTGTGTACTAAGAAAGGATATGTTCATTAACTATTGGAGCAAAAATCTATCTCAGGTTTGTCATGGTCGAGATTTGTCCATCGCGATTGCGAATATCTTTTCCCAATACAGTCGCAATTGAGGTCACAAAACACACTGTGTCTGGAGGTTCAATTCGATGTTTTGTCTTTTTAAATAGTCTTAGTCATGACTATTTGGGTCACGGTCGCAATAATGAGTCATGGTCATAAAGATTGTGTAGCGGCCGCGATTCTAAAGACTCATCTTATGACTTAAGGATTCTTGAATATTTGAATTTATAACCTTCTTGATGAATGTTATCTAAAAAATAAACACTTAATAAACATGTAAAATAACTTAAAATTTGATCTATTAAGAATATCAAGAGAGGTTGACTAAGACTTGACATAATTTGAATCAATAATTGATATGTATGATTTTATGCTATATGAAAGGTATGTATGAGACAATGGATTGATTTAATATGTGCAAGCAAATTGTTAAATGATATGTGAAATTATTGAATAATATGTTTATATGAAATTGTTAAATGTTATGTATGGTTAATGTCATAAAACAAAAGATGATGCTCGATAGTAGTTAGTGTGACTGCAAATGACTCATATATATATTTTATATATTAAGTTATATATGAAATGAGCTAAAAGAAAGGTATTATTGAATTTGTGGCTTAGATGATTCCTTATAGAATAGAACAATAAAGGAGACAAACATCTCAAGAAGCTGAGAGCATCACTTTAGACACATCATCTAATGTTCTATCTATACAAGATAGTGATAGAGAGTCATCCTGATCGAGACAATGCACAATATATACTAGAGAACAAGGACTTATTAGAGATATGAACTTATTGATGCAAGAGAATCAAGAGCTAAGGCGAGAACTTAAGGAATTAGGACAAAGTCAGAAGATGCCTTCGCCACCACCAACATTTATGGCACTGCCTAATCAAAGAGCTGAGAATATTCCTCCTTTTCCATCGAGTATGCCACATCGTGTACAAAGAAGAATGTTACCAGAGGAAGGAGTTATGGTGAATGACTTCAAGAAGATGAAACCCTCTAAGTTTAAAGGAGAAGAATGGGAGGATCCCTAAGAGTTTTTAGAGGAATTAGATAAGATATCCCAGAGATTGTCTTGCTTTGATGAAAAGTTAATTGAATTAGTGGGGTTACAACTCAAAAAGGACACATCATAATGGTTTTAGAGGGAGATTAAGGACTAGCTATATGGAGATGGCCCTTCTATATGGGCTGAATTTAAGCAAAAACTAATGGATGAATTCTTAACTGAAGGAGAATGACAAAACCATGCTCTTCAATTTGAGCAATTGAAGCAAAAGCCCAGAATGTCTATATTTGAGTATGCTCAAGAATTTAAATGTTTAGGCAAATATGCCTCTCATATAGTACCTACAGAAGCAAGTAAGGTCGATCAATTTCAATGAGGATTGATTACTCCATTTTATAAAATATTGGTAGCCACTAATTTCCCCACTATGGCTAAGTAAATTGATAAGCTAAACTTATGAAGGCACGACACAAGGCTAAGAGAGCTAAAAAAGCAGAAAGGGAGCAAAAATACAAGGGTAAAAGTAAGGGGCAAAGTAGTCAATAACAGGGAGGCTATACCTAAAGTAAAGGTTTAGAATAGGCTTCTACTATATTCACCCCCTACCAGCCAAGAACAAGAGGACAAAGTCAAGTCAGGGCTGGAAGTGTTTTGGTAGCCTTAGCTTCAAGCAATATTAATACATATCAAAGCAGACAATAAGGTCAATCTATACCTACTTGCACTATATGTGGATGACAACATCGAAGAGCCTATCAGAGAGCTATAAAAGCGTGCCTATAATGTGGACAAATGGGAAATTTTATCAAGGATTGTCTAATAACCATTACTCAGAGGATAGCTATGAAAGCTTTATAGCCCATTGTGGAAATGAATCAAATTGAAAATCATGGACTGGGAGGCCAAGGCTAAGGTACAAGACAATCCTCAAGCAATGTGTAAGCTACGAAAGGTAGAGGTAAAGGGAAGGTCTATGTTTTAATCAACAAGAAGCTTGTATGTCCCATAATGTTGTTATAAGTACTGTTCTCATTCAATCTGTTAGTGCTCGATGTCTATTTGATTTTGGTACAATACATTCATTTATTTCCCCATATTTTGCTAAGAAATTAAATAAGGATAAGGAGGTGATGAGTGAACCTCTGATTATGACCACACCCTTAGGAGAAACTGTAGGGGTAAAGTAAGTGTATAAAAACTATATGGTAGAATTGGAAATATGAAATTTTCCGCAAATTTGATTGAACTAGAGGTCTTGGAATTTGATGTCATATTAGGAATGGATTGCTTATCTATGCATAATGTTCATATAGATTGTAAGGGAAAAAATTAATTTTAAAATGGAGAATGGGTCTGAATTCACTTTTTAAGGTGATAAAAGTAACTTCACTATGAATTTTATTTTGGCTATTAGAGCAAAAAGGTTGTTAAAAAAAGGTTGCCAAGCATATTTGGGGCATATGGTAAATACTAAAAAAGTAGATAAAACTGCTAAGAGGATACCCGTAGTAAATGAATTTCTTGATGTGTTCCCTGAGGATCTACCATGAATGCCATCGAATAGGGAGATTGAGTTTATAATTAAGCTCTTATTTGGAACTTAGCCAATATCAATACTGCCTTACCATATGGCACCTTTTGAATTGAAAGAATTGAAAGTTCAATTACAAGACTTACTAGATAAAGGTTTTATTAGGCCAAGTAGTTCCCCATAGGTCTTAAGGTTGTGTATTGATTATAGATAGTTGAATAAAGTGACTCTAAAGAATAAGTATTCTTTACCTAAGATTGATGATTTATTTGATAAGTTGAAAGGAGCTAGTTATTTTTCTAAGATAGACTTGCGATTAGGTTATCATTAACTCAAAATTCGATGAGAGGATATTTGTAAGACTTCTTTTAAAATGAGCTATGGGCATTACGAATTCACATTATTGCCATTTGGTCTAATGAATGCACTATGCCATTTGGCCTAATGAATGCATTAATGTCTTTTATGGACTTAATGAATTGAGTGTTTAAGCTATTTCTAAATAAATTTGTGATTAGTAAGGAAGAACAAAAGGAACACTTGAGAATAGTGTTACAAACTTTGAGGGAACATAAACTTTATGCTAAATTGTCTAAATGTGACTTTTGGATGGAGCAAGTTTGCTTCCTTGGCCATATAGTAAGCAAAGAAGGAATAAAGGTAGATCCCAAGAAAGTAGAAGCGATAGCGAATTAGCCCCGACCTACAATTATTACTAAAGTGAGGAGTTTTTTTAGGTATGGCAGTTTATTACTGCCAATTTATAAAAGACTTTTCAAGAGTAGCAGTGCCACTTATGAGGCTTACAAGAAAGCAAGTCAAGCTTCAGTGGGATGAGACATATAAGGAGAGTTTTCCAAAACTTAAAAATTGCTTGATCACAGCTCCTATATTAGTAATACTTGATGGGAATAAAGGTTTCACCATATATTGTGATGCCTTTAGAATTGGTTTAGGATATGTGCTAATGCATAATGGAAAAGTTATTGCTTATGCATCCAGGCAAATAAAGTGACATGAACTAAACTACCCCACTGATGATCTAGAAATAGAGGCTGTTATCTTTACTCTACAGATATAGAGACACTATTTATATAGGGAAAAATGTGAGGTTTACACAAATCATAAAAGTCTTTAATATATCTTAAAGTAAAGAGATTTAAATTTAAGGCCAAAAAGGTGGGTGGAATTGTTAAAGGATTATAATCGTCAAATATTTTACCATCTTAGTAAAGCCAATATTGTAGCAGACACTTTAAGCAAAAAATCAATGAGTAGTCTCTCATATATCGTTATGTAAAAGAGTCGATAGCAAAGGAGTTAAAAGAGATGTTTAATGAAGGATTACAACTAAAAGCGAATGAATTGCAAGTATTGTTGTCTTATTTCTAAATGAAATCCAAACTCATCGATGAGATAAAGATGTCACAAAATTAAGATCCCTGATTAATGAAAATTTTCAGGATATGAAAAGGGGACAAGCACCAGAGTTTAGAATAGATGATAATGTCCTAAAATATGGAGATCAGTTTTGTGTGCCTAATGTAAAAGGTTGAGAGAAAGAATTTCAAAGGAAGTATATCAAACTTCATGTAGTGTACATCCAGGTGCTACCAAAATGTATCACGACGTTAGAAATGTTTATTGGTGGCTTGGAATGAAGAAAGATATGGCGAATTTCATAGCTTTATTCCTCACCTGTCAACATGTGAAATTTGAGCATCAAAGACCCTCCAGATCGCTTCATGAGATTAGACTACTAGAATGAAAGTAGGAACATATCACCATAAACTTTATGGTAAGTCTTCCTAAGACTGTGAAAGGTTATGGCTCAACACAAGTCATAGTGGATCAATTAATGAAATTAGCACTCTTTATTAAGGTAAAGACCACTTATTCAAAAGTATAATATGCTCATATTTATGTCAATGAAATTTTAAGATTACATGGAGTTCCACTTTCTATTATCTATGATAGAAGGACTCAATTCACATCGAGATTCTAGCAAAAATTGAAAGAAGCATTAGGTACACAACTTGATTTAGCACAGCTTTTCACCTATAAACAAATGGCCAATCGGAGAGAATGATACAAACATTGGAGGATATGCTCCGTATGTGTGTTATGGATTTCGAAGAAAGTTAAGATAGACATCTCCCACTTATTGAATTTGCTTACAACAATAGCTACCATTCTTTTATAGGAATGACACAGTATGAAGCGTTATATGGCAAAAAATGCCGATCTTTGATTTGGTGGACTGAAATGGGTGAAAAGTACCTTAAAGCTCCATACATGATTAAAGAAGCCACTAAAAAGGTTTATATCATTTAAGAGAGATTGAAAACTACTTTTAGTCTCTAGAAAAGTTACATCGATCCAAAGAGGAAGGATGTTCACTTCATGGTAGGTGATCATATCTTTTTGAAAGTTTCCCTATCAAAAGGGTGATGAGATTTGGTAAAAAGGGAAAATTATCCCTACACTTCATTGGACCTTTTGAGATTCTTGATAAGGTTAGAGAAGTTTCATACCGATTAGCATTGCCTCCAACATTAGAACATGTTCATCTAGTTTTCCATGTATAAATGTTAAGGAAGTATATTCCCAATCCTTCATACATACCACAACCACAATTGATCAAGATCGACAAAAACCTTTCCTGTAAAGAGACTCTAATCTACATATTGGATTGACAAGTAAAGAAGCTCAAAAACAAAGAGATACCAATGGTCAAAGTTCAATGGCATAACCACAATGTAGAAGAATGTACATAGGAAAGCAAAAATGATATGCTTTAAAAGCACCCACAATTATTTCATCATTTAGCATGTAAGCTCTTTTAAAATTCAAGGAAGATTTCTTTTTTTAAAGGGCTAGGATGTGATACTTAAGGATTTTGTAGCTCATTCTATTTACTAATGATACTATAAGACAAATTTTTAAATGTTAGCATAATATATAAGTGAAAGGGAATCAGTTAGGAATCTTATAACACTATTTGAAATTTTTATCTAGTTTATGAGATTATCATGGCTAATTATGCTCTAGTGAAACAAATAGAGTTCATATGATAACTAATGAGATCTATAAAGAAGTTAGAGAATACAAATTAGAAAGTCAAAGTGAAAGGAAAGAAAGAAAGTAAATAGAAAAATTCTAAGTATGTTAATGGTCTTATGTGCGTTTTAATGTGCTTTTGAATATCAAAGGTCGAAACCTAATAAGAGTGACTGGTCCATGGGCCAAAGATTGAATAAACATAAAAAATTTTAAGATAGAATAGTTAGCCTAAGACAAAACAAAATTTGATGTTGGAAGAGTAGCCACCAAATTTGGCTTAGTGGCCACCAAAATTAACTAAGTCAAATTCTTAAGCAAAGTGAATTCCCATCCTTCCTACATAAGAGTCTAGGTGCATTTTTAGTATTTCCACATTAATGTGATGAATATCACAAACTTAGATAAAATAGTGATCCAACTTGATTAAATCATAGCCATCCATTGTGATCAAATCCTAACCATTGAATTAAGCTTAATTAAATACTCACCATTTGACCTATCTTATGCAAATTTATGTTATATACATCAATTTACTAATCTCTACACCAAAACATCACCTTTATAAAATAAAAATCTCTCCATATCAACATTAATAAGAACCTTAACAAATCAAAATTACCCAAGGTAATAAATCATGTTCTTAAAGTGAAGATAGATAAAGAAAGCATGAAAATCATCTAAATTCTATCAAGAAGGAATTTAGGCCAACATAAGAAATTGTCAAGGAAGTGTTCTAAACTCTAATTAAAAGCATCTAAGGTTATTTTAGATGGAGACAAATTATTTGAAAGTGTAAAAATAAATTACAGAAACTTTGTTCAAGACTTGAAAATTTTAATGGGATAAACTTATTTAAAAGAAGGACTTAGCATTCTAAGGCTTAATTTTGGTATGTGAATGACTATATAGGTTCTTTGTTATGTTAGTTTCATATTTCCATGGTTAATTTGAAGATTTGATGAGGAATTATAGGTTTTCCCCAAATTCACCTTAAGAGGGACAAGTTTAGATATTTATGAATCAAAGTGATTTAATTCCAAATAATTGGTGGAAATTGTTTGCCTAGGTGTTAATTTGATGAATCCATGATCAATTTGAGATTTGGAAAGAAAATTAATGGTTTTCCCTAAATTTTAAGGTTTGTGGATCAATTTAAGGCTTTTGAGATTTAAACTTAAATCATGAAATTGAATAAGAAATTAAGCTTGGAAATGATTGGGAATAGGAATATGCATAAATGTAGCATTATTAATATATCTCCATTGTGCGTTGAAATAGTGAAACAAGTAGAGAATAGATAAATTATGACTAGTAACATTATTTGTTACTAATTAATATGTAATTAAAATAACATGGCTGTAGAATCTCAAGGCAAGGGCGAAGACATTGCTCAAGACTGTGAAAGACATTATTTTAACCAAGAGTGAACATTAATAAGAGCAAAGGAGGTCAAAGTGAGTACTTAATAATATGGCATGATGGAGCCACACTTATATGCAACCATTGTTTGAATTATCACCTATTGACATATACCTTGACTAGATGTTGCATATGTGGTGCCTATTGGTTATTGAACTATTAAAATCCCATATTCTTTTTGTATGACATTTGCCATTGTGAGCCTCCTACATTAGTCCTACATTGTGACCAGTGATGAGAAGCATTGATATACCATTCTATTTTCCATTGAAGTCCTAGTATGGACCTTGTGTATAACTTTTTCTTAATAACTATCATGAAGTAGAAATCCTCTCTATTATGAGAAAATATATCAGACCTTGTGCACTTGGTATAAGCTTGTGGGTAAGGTAAGAGCACCTAACTTCTATTAGGGGGAACGCCTAACTACAAGACCTAATTAGTTTTGCATAGTATGATGCATATGAGTGAGTAAGGCATAGGCCGCCACTCATTAATATTTATGTGTTGAAAGCTTTCTATTTCCAAGGCATTATCATTTTGCTAAAATGTATTCTTAATTTAAAATGACCAATTTTAATTAACATCACTCTATTGCCATATTGAATCTATCTGAGTGATAACCTCTTAAATTGACCTTATATTATGTTATACTATTATGTACTCACTGAACTTGTATTATGTTGTACAATTATACACTCATTGAACATGTCTCATTCCATAGTTTAAATTTTTCAGGTTAGCGTGACGTATTAGCAAGGTAAATTTTGAGTTGTGTTCCTTTGCTTAGAAGTTGCTATGCTAATTCTCGTGTTTTGAGTTGTGTTTATATTACTCTGAAGACAATCAAACTAGAGCTCCATGGTGTTTAAAAGTCTAGTATTAAAATGTATCGAATTGATAATTATTGTAATATATATTGTAATAATGGATGAATATTAGTAGGTAAGAGATATATGGATGGTGTTTATAAATATACGAAATAGAAAATTTTAAGAAATTGATATGAAATGGCATTAATGTGTATTAGCTATAAGTAATTAGATAAAATAATAATGGTAAATGGTAAAGAGTAATTAGGTTCCAATCTTGAGATAAGATATAATATGGTAAATTCTAAATAATGATAAGTTTGATAGAGGTTTTACGGACTTAGGTGACCTTATATCTCCCTAAACTCTAAGACTATCACAACCTAGACATTGGGTCATGACACCAATAGTTTAGTTATGGAGGACATGCAATGTGGAAATTTCAATATTGATGCTTTAGTTCGATCAGAGGTCATTGATAATGATATGACTTTGAAAGACCCTGACACTCAAAATTGTCAACAAATAAGGCACATGGCAAGCTCAGGTGCTCCTACTACTTCCATAACTAATTTGGAGATGATGAGGAAAGCGAGGAAGAGGAAGAGCAAAAACCCAAAGAGGCCAGTTGGAAGCAAGTATTGCATCAGTTGGACATTTTAGATGAGCATAACAAGAAAGTGAACGCACAACTAGATGATAAGGATTTGTGACTTCATCGTATGAGGAAGAAGTAATCTTATCAAAGGTATAAGCTCTCCTAATTTTTTGATCAATCCAGTCTAGAGATTCCATTACCTCCACCATCACCTCCAAATTAATAAAGTAAGTTTCTTGACCTTTATGTTATTTGTTTTTGCACATATTGGTTATTGTCACTATTTTTACATTGTTGGATATTAAGGATAATGTAATATTCAAACTAGAAGTAGGAGGTGTGTAATTTTGTATGATTGTGATTTCTTTTTAATATTTTTGTGTTCTTGTTTGGGTTCTTGTTAACTTTTTTATGATGTCATTTCAATGTGGTTTGATTTATGTGTAGTGACAACATCATTCTAAGTAACTTGAAAGTTGGACATCCTTTTATTTTAAATTGAATTATTTGTTACTGAAATGGCAATTTGGGATTTTAAATTATTAGTGCTTTTTCTTTTAGTAACTTTTAAAATTAAAAAGGTTTATTAAAACAGATAATTAGTTTAAGAACTCTCACATTAGATTATGTTTGTTAAGAGATTATAAACATGCTACTTAACAAATTCTTTACCTTTCATAACTAGTATAAATACCTAAAAGAACTGAAACTTTTCTTATTGGGAAAATGATATAGGAAGCTTATAAAAAGAGGGCTAGTTAACTAATTTAATTAATTGAAAGAAAAAAAAAACAATGAGATGGAGCATAAAATGCACTCATTGAAACAAGATGGACTGTAAAAGGTGCTTGCAAATGTGGGATGGAGCATAAAATGCACTCACAAGAAAAAAAATTAGGAGAGCTTATAACTTTGATAGGATTGCTTCTTCTCTATAAGCCAAAGTCACAAATTCATGTCATCTAGTTGTGTGCTCACCTTCTTGTTATGCTCATCCAAAACGTCCAACCAATACAATACTTGCTTCCAACTAGCCTCTTCGGGTTCTTGCTCTTCCTCCTTCTCCCTTTGCTCATCATCTTTAACATTAGTTGTGGAAATAGGAGGAGCACTTGAGCTTGCGATGTGCCCTATTTGTTGACACTTTAGGGTGTCAGGACCTCCTTGCAATTCCTCTATAACTGAACTATTAGAATCAAAAACTTTAAAGTACAAAGAAAGTCCAATTATAATATGGCCCATAGCAATTTTGGCCTTGGAATGTGTCACAATATACACCGACCTTTGAAAATTTTAGTGCATGATGGATATTTTGTGATTAGCGTGCAAGCACTATAACATAAATAATTCCTTAGTAGACAACTTGTTACTCTTTAATTTTTCAAAAATTGCATGACATATAAACTTGTGAAGGATAAAGTAACAATGATCTCTAATCAACTCATTTGATGCACTGTGACTAACAAATTTATCCAATGCACTCATTTTTTTCCAAAATCAATATTAAAGTTCTTGATATAATCACTATTATGCCCTTTTGGAAATCTAAAAGCTTTAAATATGACATCAAAATCAATTTCATATTCTTTCCCCATCATCCTACACTTTAAAATTTTATCACTTTTAGATGAATATTTCAATGTAGTGAAAAATTTATGACTTAATTTTACATATGTAGGATGTTTCATCTCATAAACCTAACCCAACTAAGTTTAGCACATCATCTTTTCCTTCAATTTACAAACAAAGTCCAATTATAATATGGCCCATGGCAATTTTGGCCTTGGAATGTGTCACAATATACACCGAGCTTTGAAAATTTTAGTGCATGATGGATATTTTGTGATTAGCATGCATGCACTATAACATAAATAATTCCTTAGTAGACAACTTGTTACTCTCTAATTTTTCAAAAATTGCATGACATATAAACTTGTGAAGGATAAAGTAACAATGGTCAGTAATCAACCTATTTGATGCACTATGACTAACAATTTGTCCAATGCACTCATTTTTTTCCAAAATCAATATTAAAGTTCTTGATATAATCACTACTTTGCCCTTTTGGAAATCTAGAAACTTTAAATATGACATCAAGATCAATTTCATATTCTTTCCCCATCATCCTACACTCTAAAATTTTATCACTTTTAGATGAATATTTCAATGTAGTGAAAAATTTATGACTTAATTCTACATATGTAGGATGTTTCATCTCATAAACCTAACCCAACTAAGTTTAGCACATCATCTTTTCCTTCAATTTAATGGTCTCCAAAGCATAAGCATCTAAATACCTACAAGGATGCATTTCACATTTTGTTAGGGAAGCATACCTCTCATCTTCTTCTTCACTATACATAAGGAAAGGAGTACCAAATTCATAGGCAAGATTACTTACTACCCCTTATTCCTTATTTGCTTTTCCTTTTCTTGAAGTAGATTTCTTTGCCATGCTTTTTACCCTTGAAGTCATGAATTTTCTCTTTAATTGAAGGAATTTTAGGGTGGGTTAAGTTTCAATGGAAGGAATTTGCGAGACTTTGGGAGAAATTTGAGAGTTTTAGACTTAAGGATTTAAAAGAGGTAGTGAGAAAAGGGGAAACTCGAAAGGAAGATGAAGAAGAATGAGAAAAAAGTGCTTGTATAAAAGAAATTAGGCCTTTACTATTCCCTTTTTTTGAATCTACCTAGTTATTATGCCCACGATGTGATTCAGCTTTGCTGCAGGTACTAGTTTGATGTGCTTGTGATGATCATCATGCCTGCGATGTAATTTGAGTTGGGTTTCTATTGTGACTGTGATACCTGTCGTGCTCATGATGCATCCTACTCTTTATGACATGCCTAACTCATTATGCTTGCGACAATTGTCACACCTATAATGCTTTACACACTTTTGAATGAACATTATTGCACTAAAATCTACTAAGAACATAAAGATAGACTAATTCAAACCATAAAATAAGAGTAAGGAATCAAAATTAAGAACAATCAAAATGAAACACCTAAATAAAATTAAAAACAAATAACCAATGAAAAGAAATAACATAATATAGCTTGGGGTGCCTCCTAAAAAGTGCTTTTTTAACATCATAATAGCTAGACAGTAAGGATATAACCTTCAAAGAACTTTAATAAGGGAGATTTCTTCTTTTGCTTGAGTCATAACGTCTCTACAATAAAGTTTGCATTGGTGCCAATGACTTTAAAGGTTTCCCTTTGAATTCTCAAGCTCTAAAGCACCATGAGGGAAGACTTGAACCACCTTGAATGGTCCATTGCATATTGATTTCAACTTTCCTAGAAATAGCTTTAAACTTGAATTGAACAATGGGATCAAACCTCCTTCTTTGAAGTCTTTCTTGAGGATATAGGCATCATGCCATCTCTTAGTCTTCTCTTTTTAAAACTTGGCATTCTTATAAGCTAAGTGATGAATCTCCTTTGGCTCATGTAAATCCAATAGCCTCTTTTTTGTAGCAGCCTTCAATCAAAATTCAATAATTTTATTGCCTAATAATCTCGATGCTCCAACTCTATCGGTAAATGACATGCTTTACCATAAATCAACATATACGGTGACATACTAATAGGTGTTTTGTAAGCCATTCTATAAACCCAGAAAGCATTATCAAGTTTTGTTGTCCAATCTTTCCTAAACCTATTGATTATGTTCTCAAGGATTCTTTTCAACTCTTTATTACACACCTCCACTTGGTTACTTATTTAAAGATGATAGGGTATAGCAACCTTATGATGGACCCTATATTTCTTGAGTAGAGATTCAAATTTTTTGTTAAAAAGTGAGTAACTCCATCACTTATGATAGCTTTTGGGACCTAAACCTTAAGAAAAGCTTCTTGAGAAACTTGATTACCACATTTACATCATTAATGGGAGTGGCACTTGCTTCAACCTATTTAGACACATAGTCAACCCCAACCAAGATGTATTTGTTCCTATAAAAGGAAAGGAATGAACCTATAAATTTTATAAAGTAGTGGCTCTTTTTCCAAGTAATGATTGGCTTCAAATAATGACCACTTCTTTTGTTGATAAGGAAGATTAGGAGGTATAATGCTATAAACAAAGTAATTTGCCACATATGCATCCCAAGGAGTACTCACTTGTTTAATGAGCATGATTTATTCATCAGGAAATAGTTCATTGATGTCATGTTCATTGTGAACACTTAATTTTGCACCATCTAGTTTGTGTTTAAACCTTATAAGTACTTAGGATCGGTAAACAAGCCTCCAAAAGTCGAAAACTCTCAAAACGAGAAAATTGAGAAAACCAAAACATATCTTTTTGACATTTGAATCCCTTAAAATCATCCAGGTTTGAGTAACGAATACAATGCAACTAGAAACACAAAAAAATGGATGGGAAACAAGCAAGAACAGATGAAAACTGACAACACTAGAGAAAACAATTGTGCGGCACTAGCAGAGGCTTCTATGGAGCTGCCTAGTGACAGTGCGGTAACTCGTGTGATTCCTTTTTTTTTTGTGCGATCCCACATCAAAAGTTTATGCATTTAGCACTCTAGCCTTCACTTTATATGTAGAGGACCTCTCCACATTCTAAAGCATCAACTTTGGGAGCTGGAAAGCCTTTGCATCAAGCAAACCACTCTAGTTCTAAAGATTTTCTTTTCTTTCGCTGTACATTTGCTCCTTACTTTGTAAAGCAAGATGGAAGGTTTCTTCTTGATTCCTACCTGACAAGTCAAGGGCTTTCCACCCGCCTATTTGAAGTAAGTCTATTGCCCAAGGCTAGTGTCCACTGTATGAGGCTAGTCACCACCCATAGTTTAAGGTAAGTGCTGCACCATCTAAAGCTAGCTGCCACCCACCATTCGAGGCAAGTCGTCTTGTTGTCTGAGGCAAGTCGTCTCGTTGTCTGAGGCTAGTCATCGCCCATCGTCCAAGGTAAGCTCTTTTCCCTTTTCAATTCCTTTTTCTTTATTTTATTTATTGTTTTCCCTTATTGGGATTTGTGTTTTAAGGCTCCTTGCCTAATCTTTGATTCACTAACGTAGTTAATTAGAATCTGACTTAATTAACTCCACTTGGTAATCAATTAGTTCAATTAATCAACTCAATCCTCTTTTAATCAATCAATCAAAACATGATAAAATGGCTAGGCTAACTAACTCCTTTGCAAAAAGGGAGAACTATGTGGGTTTTGATTTTCATTCAAAGGGATATGCAAGCATGCTTAGTTCAAGCATCGAATCCAAATTAAAACTAACGAACTCTCCCTTTATCACCTTCTTCACTTACTCTTATTTTGTTTCCTTTAGTTTTTTATTAGATTTAGTTTGGGGATGTATGACTTCCCTAGGTATCCCCTAAGTTTAGGATTTTTTTATTATAATGTTAACTTTTTTTTTGAACTTTACTTGTATTTATTTTATTGTTGAATGTATGGATTGAATGATCATGTATATTATAAATTGTTCATGCATTTTTAAATCATTACTTTAGTGTGACAAGTGCCCTATACTATGTACCATAATAAAAAATCTTGTATCTTTGCATTCTCATGAAATGTTTTCCCCATGTATCCATATTGTATAAAAAAACATGCATTCATCTCAAGTCTATATCGAACCTTAACCTAAAGAAGGGTCAAACATTCTTATCTCCATTCCCATACCTTCCTCATAAACACTTTCACCTATACCTCGTCACTTATCCAATAACCTTTAGACCATCACCCTAAACCTTTAACCTAAACACCATTATCCCTTTACTCTAGCCCTTAACCAAAAACCCTAGACACTCTCACCCCTATCCAAACACCTGTACTCCTAAACTTTAAACACACTCACTTCTATCCCAATCACCTTTTCCCCCATAAACCTAAAGCCATGACCCTGACTTTTAATCTTAAACACCTCACCCTATCATTTATCCTAAAAACTATCAGCTTAACCACATACCCTAAACACCTTATCTTAGTCTTACCCTAAACACTAAATACTTGAACCTCACACTTCAAATGTAAACCTAAACCACCTTCCATCTTTGGACCTTAAGCCATAAACCCGTAATCCTAAAACCCATATCCAACCCTAAAAACCCTTCTACCAAACTATAAGCCTAAACCATAGCCCTTACCCTTATCCAAAAGAAAAAAAAAAAAAAAAAGACACCTTAGGTTCTCCATACCAAAACCATTATTTTGATCCTATCCCTTGTTCAAAATCAAACCCACTATCCTTAAGCCTAACATCCATGGCCCATTACCTTCAAAACTTGCCCATTACCCTTAAGCCTAACAACTTTGGCCCAACATGTTACCTCAAATCCAATACCTTTGATCCTACCTTAAACCCAAAACATTTGCCCCATCTTACCTTAAGCCCAAAAAATGGTTGGCCCATGACACAATAGGGAAGCCTTTTCCCTTGGGATCTGTATGTCTATACCTTCATCACCTTTTCTGTTCCATGCCCATCACTTATCTTGTTGCTTTGGTTTGAAGGTACTAATGGCTAACCCGCTTAACATGGCTTCCTTTACCAGACTCTTTAAGAAGCAAGAAGAGCATTTCTAAGCTATCATAACTGCTCAATAAGTCCAACTCAAGGAACAAAGGCAATTCATCATTGAGGAAGTTTGAGCCATGATTAACCAAGCGAACCTTAACCATCCTAACGCAAACCTTATCTTGAGCTAGACCAATCTTAGCCCAAATTTGAGTGAAACCAACCTATATCTAAACCCAGGTAGGGAAGTCTTCTCTTATCCATACACTAGATTGCTCATGGAGAAACTTAAAGCTATGAAGAAAACCATTAAATCCTAAAGCATAATGTGACCTAATTGATGTGAATAGTTTGACCTTGTTCCCTGATGCCAAGCTTCCTCCAAAATTCAAAATGCCTGAACTTGAGAGCTTTGATTGAACCACATGCCCTAAGACCCATCTGAAGATATATATGGGGGCAATGAAAACATTGGGACTTAGCGATGAGCTACTTACTCAAATTTTTCGACAATCACTAATCGATGCTATCAAGAGATGGTTCCTTTCAATAGACAAGAGCTAGAAAAGGACGTGGGATGATATATGCCATGCCTTTGTCAAGTGGTATCATTACAATGGTAAAATGGGCATCGCTAGGCATGACTTGTACCAAGCAGCTTTCAGAGGAGTCCTCCATGTTCCTTACAAGGTGGAGGGCTAAAATTGCTTAAATGACCAACAAAGTAAGAACAAGTGAACATCTTTATTAAGAACGTACTTCTAGCCTATTGAGTTTACCTATTAACCTAATACTTACCCACTTTCAAAGCTTTGGTTATAACTGCATCAAACATTGAAGATTGCATCCAAAGTGCATCATTTCAAACCTACATTCCCCACCACCAATCCGAATAGTGATGAAGAACCTGAGCCCAATTCAATCCCACTTGACCTCAGCCCCAAATGGCATGATATGGAAGAGTTCAAGTTTAGTTAATCTGACCTGTCTAACACTAAATTCCAAATTTGACTTTTAGCTTGAGTCTAAATCTCAAAGTCTGAGTCTAAATTCAAGTCTAGATCTATCACCTTTTTTCTTTTTTGTGTATTTTTCATCGATCATGTCTATCCCTTTTTGTTATCTTATAATAAAATTTTCCATTGTAATGAAACAACCATATTTTTTTAATTATTTATGCAATTCTCTTAAACTTGGATGAGCTTTAGGGAAAAAAAAAAAAAAAAGGAAGAGAGGAAAAGAAAGAATGAAAAAAAAAAAAGAAAAAAAAGAGAGAGAAAAAGAGAAACGAATAATCAATTAAATCCACCATAGCTAGCACTTGTTGGAATTGAGGTGCCATCAACAATTGCTTTGCTAGCTCCTAACCAAAAAAGGTTAAGAAATAAACTTCTCATCAGATAGTCAAAGCACAAAATCAAAGATACACCTCTGTAAGGGGCAATAAGTTTATCAAATCCAAAATTCAAAGGTCAAAACCCCTCAAAGTGAAGGAAAGCAGCAAATCATGGTGGAATTTTCCCTCAATATTTTGTTAACTTAAAAACCTAAAAAGGTAGCTTAGGCAAAAGTTAGAGCTAAGAAAAAGATAAAAGAGAGAGAGAGAGAGAGAGAGAGAGAGAAAGCTCATCCTAGTCATCTTCCTTTGTGTCCAAAGTTGTCTCATTCGGAGCATGGTCCCCAAATTGTCTCTTCTCATCAGTCCTTCAGCCATTCATTAAGGCATTTCCTTTCAGCCAATATGTCATTTACGTTCAAGCCAATAAATGTTGTCATCTACGTTTAAGCCAATAAAGTGTTATCCTAAATGTCTTTTCAGTCTCAAAATGGCAAGATTAGCTTGACTTGTTCTTTTTTATGAATCATGCAATAAATAGCAAAATAATACAACTTTCCTAATCCTTTTCAAAACTTTCAACCCACCTTTGAGCCATTCCCAAACTTCAAAATGTACCATTCCACCCTTTCAAGTTCACGCCTTATACCATCGTTTCCTTAGCAAAGTCTCATCATCTTCTAAGGACTAAACCTATGTGCAAAACCAAAAATCTTAAGTCTTTTAAGACTCATCATCCTTAAAGCCAATTTTCTTTAGCAAACAAAATCAAGTCATGTCTCGTAAAGCTTATGAATTGCTTAAACCACTCAAAATCAAATCATTCCATGTCTTTTTAGCAAAATCTCATTATTCTTTAAAAGACCAAGCTTCATTGGCAAATTACATCACCTATAAAGTCCAACTAAGTTAAGGCCTACCAATTGTCTGATGGGCATTGAAAATCTTATGCAACCATGATAAAGGACAAACCCTTATCCATGAGCCTGCGAAATCTTTACAACCAAAATCTTTACCACCATACCTGAGCTAAAGCTAACCATCTAAAGCACCTTTTTGAAAAGCCTAAGCTGATAAACTATCCTAAAAGCCTGAAAGCCATTTAACCAAAAGCCATTAAACCTTCATCACAAAGCCCAAGCCTAAAAGCTTTCACTATGAAGCCCACTCCCGAAAAGCCTTTATTTATAAAGCCTATGAACTCCCCAAATGCCATAACCTGACCAAGCCTTTCCTAAGGTAGAATGTCACATCCCAATTTCAAAGATATGATAGTCTTAGAACATAAGGAGACATAAGGTCACCCACACCCCTAGAACCCACTCATGAACATAAAAACATTGCTTAGGATCTTACTAAAACCTCATGCATTAACTTAGTTATCCAATAATAAGGAAAACTTTGACTAGTGGAAGCATAGTATTAAAATACTTTAAATGTAATCCATATGAAAAGAACATTTAAGACTTCAAATAAATTAAATAAATAACATATTTCAAATATAAACTCCCAAAATAAGGACTTCTAGAGCGCCTAGAGACTCATCATCTTATAGCATAGTAATAAACTTTGATAATGAAATTTCTCAAGCGAAATAGGTTGCTTGAGTGATCACCTTGCCTCCTCATAATGCTCACCTAGAATCATATAAAGAAAAAGGGTGAGATAGATGATTTCAATGAGTAAACAATATAACTTATACAATAACACATATCCCTTGGAAAGAGCTCATAGCTTATAATTCATAGATCATGATTTGTGATTCATGACTCATAATTTATAATTTAATAAGGTTTGCAGAAATCACACTTATTACTTGTGAGTGAAGACCCTGCTCAATTCACTCGTGAGGGAAGACCTTGCTTAATTCACTTGCATACACTGAGAAAAGGTGGCCTTAAGCCAAATTCCAACTCCTATCATATAGAAAAGCATGAAACTAATTAGGCTCCATAGCTAGAACTGCCCCTTCTAGTTGAGGTGGATACGATGCCCCTATCCATCTTAAGACCATTTACACAGGTTTCAATGATTACCCATATCGGCACGAGGATTTTTGCATAAAAGGTTTATGGGTACCATAACTAGAGCTAATGGCAATTACTTATAACAATAGCACTTAAGAAAGCAATAACATATAGCACAATAGCAATAGCAATTTAACTCGTTAAACAAAAGATAGATATCAGTGTGATTCCAGAAAGAAAGTAAGGTAAGACAACAATCACAAAGATTCTTTCCTATCATTGAATAATCAAAATGGTTTCGGCAACCCAAGCTTAACGAAGAAATCATATAGTTATAATAGAGAATAGAAAGGAACTTGGGTTTCAAGAATTTTAAAGGTTCACATAACATGATGGCTTGTACTTGTAACATGAACATAATGTTTACTCACCTTGTGGTTCCTTTGCTCATAGTACTTGTAGCTCTTGAACTTCTAATAATCCTTAAGCTCTATCATACATTACAATTCAATACTTAGAATTTGCTTAATATCATGCTATCCTATCTCATGACTACCCCACGCACATATAACATTCACATACACTTGGAGTTGCAGTTAAAAGTGCACTCATCACTTGCACATAACACGTTAACTTTTAAAGTCTTACACACTTAGCCTTTATAGGCTTACATGAAATCACATTATAACTCATACTATAACTTTTCTAAAATTAAATACACTATATCAGGATCTTAATATCAATTCAATTCAACATTCAACTTAGTACAGTTAACACTTTCCATATATGTCAACTTAACAAGTAACCTTTAAAGTGTCATGCTTATCTCTTATGACTAATTCATATAATCAATCTCATAGTCCATTCAAGGTCATTTATTCACTATTAATACATCATAAACTTATTTTCCATATCATTTAATTATATACACATATTAATCACAACATAGTAATAGGGTTAGGAAACCCTAGGTATACCCTTTTTGTTTCTAGACTTGTCTAAAGTTTTTCCTTCAACTAACATATAATTAAATTATTTATTCAACTAACATATAATTAAATTATTTATCATTCATATATACATGTCAATAATCATTAAAATATATCATATAAAAATTATAGGCATTGGGATTAAAATCCCTATATTGGTCGAATATATCTATCAAGGAAAAACATAAATTTTCTTACTTTTCACACTTTCTATTCATTACAATAATATGCAAAAACATGGTTTAAACTAAGATTTTTCATGTAATTATAACAAAAATCATTTTAGAACACCAATATATAGGAATCAACCCCTTCTAGTATTTCCTACACATGAAAATTCCAACTTTTAAGTTTTAGGATGAAAACCATGAATCTTTTTAATTTTGGTATTTTTTGATCATTACAATAATATATAAAAATATTATTTAAATTGATATTTTTTATGTAAACATGTCAAAAATCATTTTAGAATGTTCTAATATACTAATCGGCATATATATATATATATATATATATATATATATATATATATATATATATATATATATATATATATATATATATATATATATATATATATATATATATATATATATATATATATATATATGCATGAAATTTTTCCAACTTTAGATTTTAGAGTGAAAACCATGAATTCTCTTACTTTTCGTATTTTCCGACCATTACAGTAATATATAGAAATATAATTTAAATCAATATTTTTCATCTAAACACAACAAAAGTCAATTTGGAACACAAATATATGCAAATTTTCCCCCCTTATAGAGTTTATGCATGAAAATTCTAACTTTGATTTTTAGAGTTTACCTTTGGAGGATTTGCGTAGAAAGGATTGTGTTTTCGATGGAAAAATCGATTTTTTTTCAAAAATTTACCTAGGCCAAATTTAATCAATAGAGAATCAGCAAATACAGCCCAAAATAATTTTCTCATGATTAGTTTCATATAAATCAAATAATAAATTGAAAGAAGAGAAAAACTTACGAAACGGTCGTGAAATCACAAGGTTTGAAAATACCTTGTGAATTTCGGTTGAGAGAATATTTTTTAGAAAATTTTTCTGCCAAAATTATGAAGAATAAAATAATGGTGGCTATCTAATAAGGGCTGGCCAAATTTTAGCTTAAATATTTAGGTTTTGGCCAAATTCCAAGTTTACCTTAATGAGTTAGGTTAGAAGTGTTTTGGTGTAGTGGGTTTTGGGAAATTGGGCCTTTTATTTAATTTATAGCCTAATTATAGATAATTAAAAATAGAATATTTTTCTTATTATTTTCATTAAAATTTCTCCTAAAATATTTATTTAAAAATATTTCAAAAATGCTCATAAAAATTATTTTATGCTTAAAAATTGCTTTTTGCATGAAAATTCATTTTATTTGCAATAAATCATTTTATACTTATGCACTTCATAAAAATCACTTATTTCACAATAATAATTCATATTATGCATATTAGAACTAATTTAACATGCCACATACTTATCAATCACACCACAAATGAATTTTTATAAAAGTACATATTTTGCCATAGTAGCTCTAAATTCAAATAAGTTGTCATGAAACTTCTAGGGTGAGTGTGGATTGTTATACAGAACTTGACCAAGCCTTCTAATTGAACTCTTTAAAGATCGTAACCTGATTGAGCCGAAGTGTCAAACCTAACCAAGCCTTCCACATGAACTTCTCTGAAGACAAGCTTGATAAACTAGCCTTCCACAAACCTTCTAACCTAATCATCTCCAAAATCCTGACCCTCCTAATTAAGCTCTCCAATCTAGCTTCAAACCAAATCTTCTCCAAAGTCAAACCTATCTATGTCTTTTAAACTAAACAACCTGATTTTTTCCAAGACCACACATTGCTTGACCTCCCAAAATGACTTCTTCCTTGGCCGAACTGATAGCCATTGACTAACTAGCCTTATACCTGATATGCCAAGTCAGCACTCCTCTTCTAATGTTGGTCTCACAGGAGCAAAGCCAAGTTAGCACTCCTTTTCCTAAAGGGCTTAAACTCATATTGAACAAAGGCATTCCTCTTACTTATCCTGATTAATATATAACACTCATTAGGCGCTTATTGTATTTAAATTTAACAAGACCAGATGTTACTTTTGCAGTACAACCGTTAAGTCAATTTGCTAATAATTCTAGAGACCTTCATTGGAATACAGCCATTTATCTCCTTAAATATCTTAAAAGGTATCCTTCTAGAGGAATTTTCTTTCCTACTGCCAATACCTTTAATCTTGCTGCATTCTCAGATGTCGATTAGGCATCTTGTTTAGACACTAGAAAATCACTCATAGGGTTTTGCATATTTTTAGGACAAGCATTAGTTTTATGGAAAACTAAAAAGCAAAACCCAATTTCAAAATCCCTAGCTAAGGAAGAGTATTGAAGCATGACCTCTACTATTTATGGGCTTCATTGTGTTTTATACTTGCTAAAAGATTTTAAAGTTCCTTTCTAACTCCCTATATCTCTCTCTTGTGACAATCACGCTACTATCCACATCATTGCCAGCCCAGTTTTTCATGAACGTGCTAAGTATCTTGATATAGATTGTCACTTTTTTAGAGAACAACTAAAGAAAGGTTTTATTTATACTACCCATGTTGCTTCTCACAATCAACTGATAGACATCTTCACTAAGGTCCTTTCTGCTCCTTTGTTTCACTCACTATTGTACAAGATGAATTTGGTTGATTTTCACTAAATTTCATCTTGAGGGGGGATGAACATAGATTAAATATAATTTATTTTATAGTTAGCTAAGATAACAATAGTTAGTTAATAGTGATATATGGTACCTCCTCTCATATTGCTAGCTTGGCTAATTAGTTGGGGACCTAAAGCTTTATGTAAATCAGATAATGAACATTTTTTCTATGACTTATGGATTAATACATACCAATTCATTTTCATACTCTATTCTACTTTGTTTCACATTCTCTTTCATAAATTGTTTAGAGGTGATGGTGAGAAAGTGGCTGTGGTGATGACAGAGTATTGTAGTGATGGTGAGAAATGCATTATATTATTGGCGATGGTGATGGTGAGAAAGTGGCAGAGGAGATAAGTGTGTGATGTGGTGGTGGTGATGGTATTGAAGAAAGAAGAAGGACAGAAGAAGAAGAGTTTTAGGTTGAATTTGGATTTGAAATCTTATGTTTCTATGATTTAAAATTTATAAATCCCTTATTTGGGGAGTATAAGAAATTTTAAATTTTAAATTTCAAAAATAAAAACAAATAGAGATTTTTAATTTTACAAATCCCTTGTTTAGAGAGTATAAGAAATTTAAAATTTTAAATTTGAACAATAAAAATAGAGATTTTAGATTAAAAATGAAGATACTAAATTTGTAATATCTAAGTGAAAAATAGTATTTAAAATATTAAATATTTGAGCTATTAGATTTCGCTAAAAATTTGAATTAAATCTAAATTCATTCAATATTAATAACCCAAATAATATGTTAGTCCTAAATCTAGGGATGGCAAATGGGTGGGTTAGGGGAGGTATGGATTGGGTCTAAATGAATTAGGTGACATATTATCTATTTACTTATTTATCATCCATTTAATTATTATATGGGTATACATACACATTTAATTCATATATATCCTAACTACCTATTTACCCATTTATTATATAAAAATAATTTATTTTATAGTCCAAAATAATTTTTCTAGAAAAAATAATTTGAGAGAAAATAAACCAATTATATTTGTCATCTTTAAAACTAATTAAAATAAAAAAAAAACCATTAGTTTTCAAGTATAAAATCAAATAAAAAAGAACGTATAAACTAATTAATTAAAAATACAATCAACATACTCTAATGTCATGAATCATTTATTAAGTCGTGATGATTCCAAGGTATAAAGAGATATAAAGTCATCTAAACCAGTAAAACCCCTTTAACTTATAATTCTGTACCGTTTATCATGTTAGACCTTATTACAAGATCGAAACCTGATTACCTTTCCTTAATGCTCATTACTTGTTTATCATTTTACATATTACCATATACTTACAAATACCATTTATGTACTCAACTCATAAAATTTCCAGATTTGCATTTCATGTCATTATCCAAATGTTCATCACTTAATACACTATTTATGATAGTAATTATAATACAATTTACAATACATATAATCTAATGACATTTTAATACTAAACTTTCAGTAACCATGGAGCTATAAGACAACGGTCTTCATAATCAAGAATCACAACACTTGAAATTAGCAAAGCAACTTCTAAGCGAAAGAATAGAGCTTGGAATTTACCTTGCTAACTTATCAATTTTACCTGAAAAATTTAAACAACTAGGGAATGAAATGAAACTCAGTGAATACATAGTAATATAATATATTGGGAGTATAAGGATCATTATCAAGATAGCTCGTTATGGTAGTGGAGCAATGTTAAACAAAATTGTCCTTATGGATCAATTTCTCATTTAAGATAGGAATAATATTTTTAGCAAAAATAGTAATTTCTTGGAAGCGAAATGCTTCCCACACATATAAACTAAAGAGTGGCGGACTAAACCTTACTCACTCACATGCATTATATTACGCAAAACTGATCAGGTCTTATGGTTAGTCATTCCTCCCTTATAAAGGTGGGGTACTCTCAACCTACCCGCATGTTTATACTAAATGCACAAGGTCTAATGTATTTCCTCACATCAGAGAGGATTTCTGCTTATTCATGGGTATCAATGAAAGAATTATCCAAGGTCTATAATAGGAATTCAATGGAAAATAGTTTGGCATAAATAGTTTGGCATATCATTCTTATCATTGAACACAACATGGGATCAATATAAGAGACTCATCATGGTCAAATATCATATAAGGACGATATGGATTTCCAAAGGGCTCAACAATCAATAAGCAACCACATATAAAATGTCATTTCAAGTACATGTCAAGGGATAGTAATTCAAGTAATTGTTGCAAGCAATAAGGCATAGTTATATCATATTATTAAGTACTTACCTTGGAATCCTTTGCCCCTATTTACATTTAACTTTGATGCTAATGGTACTCTTTGCACTCTTAGACATTATCCTTGTCCTTATCTTTAGATTCTACATATTTGCATTTCAGTTACACATTAATCACTTCTTTGTTATGTCATTAGTTTAAATTTAACTTAACTTATTCATTGTAGTACTAATTTGTTACTTTTAAGGCCAAGACGCATTATACATATACTTGTTACTAATTTTAACACTTTCCCTTAATTATCTTTTAAATAGCCAAAAGTATTCACTTAAGGAAAGATAATTCCTTCCAATTTCACATTTCAACTTTGAGAAAATCAATTTAAACAGTTTCTAAAATTCAATGGCATTAATTCTAATTCCCTAAATGAACCCAATTCATTAAATTTGGAGAAAATCAGTTCTATCAAGTGAATTTCAAAATTAACATCATACAAATCATATTAGACCATTCTTAAACTTAATTCCTCCTTCAATTTCATGAATTCAAGTTCAATACTCAAAATCTCCATTTTTCCCATAAACCCTAGAATTTGGGGAAAATCATTAATTCCTCATCCAATCTTTAAATTGATCATAGGATCATGAAATTAGCATGTTACAAATCCTATATCATCAACTAAACATGGAAAACAATTATTAGATCTTAAACTTCTTCTTTTAACCTAAGTCATGTCTTCAAAATTTCAAGTGTTGAAATAAGCTTATATAATCCAATTTGACACTTCCAATCCACTATTCTCCATCCCAAATAACCTTAAATATCATCAAATAAAATTTAGAACACTTCCTTCGCAATTTCATTAAAGTGGCCGAAACTTTGCTCTATGCTCCCTTAGATGAGCTTTATGCTTTTCTTGCTTATTTTCACTTGTTAAACTCTACATTCCCAAGTCCAAATCTCATATTTAATCAAAGGACATATAAATCAAAAATTTTCTAATTATACTTCCTTTTGGATGAATCAAATAGATGGAAGAAAAGAAAGTTTATTGTAACTATAACACCAAAGTTATGTTTAGAGCACATAAATGAAGATATGAGCATAAACTCTTATCTTGGGAAGCCTTGTTTTGATTCCATGGTGGTGGCACAAAATTTGGAATGTCTTTCTCTATTAGGATGTGTTTTTGTGATAGATTTTGCAAAAATGAAGAAAATTACACATCTTTCTATTTATACATGGAAGATGGATGGTGATGATTTAATCACACTTAATCCAATGGTTAGGATTTAATCAAAATGAATGGTTATGATTTAATAAAGTGAATGGCTAGCATCTCATTTAGATTGATGATGTTTATCATATGGTGTGGGAAAAGCAAAAAGGTATCTAGACTTTTATGTAGATTTAATTTTCAAATTGAAGATGGAATAGAAGAAGCACAAGTTGAAAAACATTCTAGAAGTTCTTTATTTCATCTTGTAATTTAAAATTTGTAAATATGTGTATTAATTAATTTTTTTATATGCTATTTTATAATGTAATAAATTATTAAATATTTTTGTATCAAGATTTATTTTATTTAAAAAAAGTAATTTCCTTATTTTAGATGTTAATCTCATTTTCTTATTTATAATTTAGAATTTGTAAATATATGTAGTGGATAGTTTTACATTTTATAATTTTGTAACAAATTTATTTTATTTAATAAAAAGTAATTCTTATTTGGATAAATTACAATTTACTCCCTAGATTTTGGCAAAATTAATACTAAGGTTCTTGTATTTTGAAAAACTAATGATTACATCACTTCATTTGCATTCTGTCAGATATTTTAGTCTTTTTATTCAAATTTTTTTCACTATTTCATTAAAAAATAATTAAAAATTAAAAAATTAGTTTTGCTATCCAAAATATCCCAAAATATTAATTTTTCCATTAGAAATTATATTTAAGAAATTAATTTTTGTTACAAGTATTGTATTTAAGAAATTAATTTATTTAAAAATTATTTTTCATTAGGAGTATTGTATTTAAAAAATTAATTTATTTAAAAATTAATTTTTTATTAGTGGAGTATTATATTTAAGAAATTAATTATTTAAAAAATAATTTTTATTAGGAGTATCATATTTAACAATTATTAGTATTATATTGTAAAATAATTATATTGAAGAAAAATGTTATATTTAAGAAATGAGGAGTATTTTAGTCATTTTATATATATTTAATGGAAAAATACAAAAATTTGGATGGAATGACCAAAATATCTGAGAGAATGCAAATGCAGAGGTACAACCATTAGTTTTTTAAAATATAGAGGCCTTAATATTAATTTCACCAAAATCTCAGGACTAAATAGTAATTTACTCTTTTTATTTTTAGATTATAATCTCATTTTTCTTTTTAGAACATTTATGCAATAAAATAATTTAAATAATCATCTTGAGCCCAAATTAAATTTAAATTTCATTTTCTTTAATTAAACTCATTATAAACTCTATTCTCAAAATAAATTAATAACTATCTATTCTTTGTGTTTTTAATTAAGCAATAATGTAATGTATTAAATAAATAATAAAATATAAATATCTCAAGGTCAATTTAATATTTTGAAAATTAATGTGTAGGATACCTAACACTTTTTATATGCTTATGCAACTCTCCAACCCAAAAATTTGGTTTAACAGACTAAATTTCTCAAAGGTTTCCAATTAAACTTTTTAAAATAAATTAGTCGTGACGACTTCATTTTTTATTCATTTTGATTAAAATTTAAAATTTTGATTTCTTTCACCATTAGTGTTGCGGCATCAAAAACATTGTGGCAATGCCCATGCATCATCTGATGAAAGTGACGATTTTGACAACTCATACATCTTTTAGTATTTTGATCAAAACTTAACTATAAATGTCAGATTAAGGTGATTCAAGATGATTTGGAAAACTAAGAAATAGAGATATAACTTTCATGAAGACTTCAAATCCTAATTCCATCATATATTATCCAAAAATTGCCAATTAAATTTTCACACGAAATTTTCTTAATTTGAATCCACTTCAATGACAGATTATCATTTCCAATTTTCTTAGATTCTAAGGACTTTCTAAGCCTTCTAAACATAGAATTTGTTGTCTATAAATAGATTAGAATTCTCAATAGTTGGGGGAACCTTTCTATCAATCCTCTTCTATCACTCTTTTTATCAAGTTTTCTTCTCTTCTAACTCTTTATACATTAGTTTATTCTTTCTTAATAATGAGTAATTAAATCTTCTTAAGGATTTAGATATAATCTCTTGATTTATCTATGATTATCCATGTTTGATTAATTGTTTTATTCTCGTTAGAATTAATCTTTTATCTTAGAGCTTAAAACTTACGATTAATTGGTCATTGATTGCATGAATCAAGTATTATATAAAGTACTGAGAATAAAAGTATAATATTAGTTCATTGAGATGTTAGACTTAGGATATGTATTACTTAAAAATAAGAACACTCTTTTGTGATAATTTTAATGATTTTTTTGTGTGATTATTTTAATGATTTTCATAAAACTTAATGGGTTTGTGTTAATTGCTTATGATCATGGGAGTAGACATAAAATTAACATAAATACTTGTATTGTGTCTTGAGAGAGAACATCATATAATTTAAGAAAATCTAATAATTAATTCCAATAAGCTAAAAATCAATGTAGATAACATAGAGAAGACATAGGTAGACAATTGATGAAGTCTAAAGTCTAGACCTTATATATATATGGAATTTATCTTTTGTTATATCTATTTAATTTTACTTGTATTCCTCTATCTTATTTATTTTTTAAATAATAAAAGAAATCCTAATTTTAATACTTGTCAACTTTTTCTCGTGGGATAGATACTTTACTTCACAGTTATATTATTTATTCACGACCTGTGCACTTATGGATTTTATGCAACACCCGAATTGTCCAGGTCACCAAGTTTTGACAGACAAAATAACACATATGACCTGAACTAGACTTTGGTCAGCTTCCCAGTGTTCAGTCGACCGACCTATCCGGTCCGAGTTTGATAACTATGGTTTTAATCATAAACTAGTTAAAATTTGACACATAAATTTGTTTTAGAAATATAAAGGAAATAAAATGGAAATTTACTAAAAATTTAAATAATTAGAATTTATGTTTTGAAACTCCACCCGATTTTCAAATTAGTGAAGATAAAGTGTCAAAAGACAAAAAGTTAATCAGAGTAGAATTAAAATTTTAAAATATATATATATATATATATATATATATATATATATATATATATATATATATATAAACCAACGATATCATAGTAATTAATGAAAGTTATTAAAAAGTAACGAATATTATCTATCATTTTAATAAATGCCATCTATCTTTAGCATAAAATAGCATCATTGTGTATCTTTTTGCATAAAACGATAAATTGAAAAAAATTCTCAAAATCCATTTAATCAAAAAAATCCAAACTGATTCATTTGAATCGCCGAGTTTTCCAGCTTTAGAGTTCCTCAATTTTTCAAGTTGATCCGAATATTGACTGATTTTCGATTTTTCTAATTGAATCAGCCGAGTGTCTAGGATTCAAAACAATGATTAAAATAATTTAAAAAAATAGAGTTTGAGCCAATAAGAGAGTGCCAAATGGTGAAAAACAATAGAAGCATCACACGTATCAGCAAAAGCGGGAAGAGTACTATTAGGCTTTTAGTAACTGCTTTTAGGTCTTATACACTAATTATAACGTCAACTTTGCTTTGCTTTGCTTTGTTCCTTCCTCCTCGCCGCACACACCCAACGTCTACTCTTTCACAGTTTCACTCCCTCTTCTTTCTCTCTTTCTCTGGTACCTTTCTCTCTCAATCTGTTTTCTCTTTGATTCTTTTATAGCTTATTGTCATGTTGCTCTGTTTCTTTCTTTTCTTTTCTTGCCATTTGTATTCATAGCTTTAATGGGTGTTTGTGATTGTTTTTAAGTAGAGCTAAAAAAGCATGTCATTTTTTTTTTTTAAACTTTCTTTAACACTCTATTTAAGAGTGCTAAATGTAATAATTTGACCTTATTAGTGAAGGGTTGGGAGTGAACTTTTCTTTTTCTGTGTGTTTGAGTATAATTTAAAAATTTTGCTTTTATGTTTGCTGGTTGTTTTCATATGCTGTTAAATAATTCTGGGTATTGCTTGGAATTTTATTTTGTTATCGAATTTGTGGTTGTTTTTGATAAATTGATATTAGGTTGGGTTAGTTGTGTAGATGCTTGTTTTTGCAGTGGCTTCTTTCTAAGAAGCAGAGTTTTCTTGAAATTTTGATGAAGCTTTGATATAGTTTTGATTTAGGAGAAATTGTGGGACTTGAAGCTTGAAGCTCAACAAAAAATTATTGTATAGTTCAATTATAGTTTGTTGTTTCTATTGTGCTGCTTTGATGATTTATTTTAAACATTTTAACCTCATACATGTGTACTTACTGTAAATTTTTTGAACATTATATCTGTGTTATAGATGAAAAAGAGCTGTCCATTATTTACTTGCTTCAGCTTCATATTCAAAAGCAATTTGTTAAATTTGACACTTTTGTCATGTAAATGGCACACATCTGGGTGTCTGGTGAGTTCAGTTTTTGACATGGACAAAATTCTTCTTAAGAAGCATCCTGGCTGTAGTAAAATAAAATAACAATCTATGCTCTTGCTATTAGAAACTGCATCATTCTTTTTAATCTGTTCTCTTTTTTTGGGTGGGGAGGCGGAGGATAGTTTTGATTCTTACTTAGCCCTTTTCATCTGGGTAACAGCATACCTCAATAGTTAATAATTACTGGTTCATAGTGGAAGGAGGGAAAACAATATAGCCTCATAGCATGAGAACTAAACTCCTCCAAATGGTGAGAAGGGGTGGGAGGACTAGAGATATACCCTCATGCATGAGGATTGTCTGTGAGGGTAGGCCTTCACTTAATGTTCTAGGTGGATTTCTGTAGACACTAAGGATTGCTCTGTTTTGCAATTCTTTTCTATCATAAAAGAAAACTATGCTCTACTGTTGAACATTTTCTCTAGCTTCAGCTATTATGTATTTATTTGTTCAAAGTTGTTCTCCCTGATTTCCTTTGACCTGAAACTGAGTTCTTTAAGCATTCCAATAAGTGTTCAAATTTCATTGTCTGAAAGATTGCTTTTAGCTGCAAATATTTGGGGAGGACTTTAGGTTAGGACTACTTCTAGGGATGTAGGATCTTCGGTGACTTCAATATCAAAGTGTTTCCACTTAAGAATAAGTTAATCCATTTACATATTTTTCTAGGCTGTCAAAAAGTCACAATTATTATTTCATTCTCTTCAATCAGTATAAAAGTATATTTTGTGTCATCAGAAGTGTTTTAACATTAACTCTGTTATTCTAAGAAAATTTTAATTTACCTAGTTGTAGTGATATTAATAGCACACCCTTGAGGAGTACCACGTAGTACAGCTTTAAAAAAAATAGTGAACTCAGTAATGTGATTTGTAGCCAGAGTATCCTGGGAAAACAGTGCTTTGTATGAATGTCAAAGTAGACAAAAAAAAAAAAAAAAAAATTTTACTAACTCAAAAGCTATATGTGATTGTCAAGTGCAACAAGAGGAAGGTCTAGGTAAAATTTTGTAGTTCCAAATTTGAAGTGAATGAATTGTATGTTCCAAATAAAGTTCTGCTTTCCTTGTTTTACTTCTCTATTATTATTTTCCTTTAAAGATGTGATATAATTCTCTACTTATATTATATATATATGTTTTGCTTCTTCAGAAGTAAGTTCTTCAGTTTAGGATTTGAACTGATACCTTGATTCACTGACATAGACTAGTTTAATCTCGTCTCAGGTTAGCTGTAAAGGATCTTTTTCTGCTTTGCAAGTTGAAGCTTTTGATGGATATTGATCAATTGGTTTGTGTTCAGATTGTGCTATGGCGCCTGCACAGTCATTGATTTACGTTGATCCTGACTATAAACAACCTCATTCTATAAAAAGTTGAAATTGATATAGATACTGAAAACATATTGGCAAAATTAGTTGGGATGAGTTCAAGGTGCATAGATAGCTGTGGGGGAACAGTTAATGAGAAAGGCACTGTGTTAGATGATTAAACTAAGCCAATGGACCCTGAGGATGTAGAAGTTGATATAGTTACATGTAAAAATATTAATGAGACCAGATCAGCAGAAGGGGAAGATCCAGATGCAACTGAATATTCAAGCTCATTTGCCAACACTTTTTCTGATAATGAGAAATGTTCTGGACTAAGTGAAGCTGAAGTAGAATCACAATTTTTTGATGACAGTGATTTGGCATTACCATATGATGCGTTCAGTAGCATCATTCAGACAAGGTGCAGTTTTGTTTCACATTCTATACACGTGTCTCTGTGTGTAACAGAGAAGTGTTTTTTATTCGCTAGTTATTTTATATCTGTTTTATAAGGATATGCATTAGTGAATGCTAAAATTAAATTTACAATCTGCAAAATTAGCACCTTTTGAGCGCTGCATTAAATTATTAGGTGAGATCAACACATTTTATTCCTTGTGTGTTACAACTCTATGCCAAGTGCCAACTTTCACTGTTGTGTTGTCACAGTGTATTTCAACCCACATTATCTATTTTTGTTTATTTGATCATAAATCTGTACTCTCCCTCCTTTTGTTCCCTCTGGTCTTATTAATAATATCGCAGTTATCATTCTAAATCTTAGATATGTCTTAATTAATGTGATCATTTCTTATTATTATGCCATGGCCTCAGACTTTTCCTCTTGGCTGTCTAGTTTGTGTGTCTTGGTGCTGCTTAGAGAAGTTTTTGGGTTGCTATTGTAGGAGAAACCATTCCCCAGTCATGAACTGGTTTTCCAAATAAATGGCCAATGAGTTTATTGATCAATGTGTAATTATGTAGATACTTCTTTTTCATTTGTTCATTCTGGGAGTGGAATGTAGAATGAGGAGAATGATGTCAATGAAAATCCATTAATTGGAAAAGGAGGTTTAAGTAAAATTGTTTAGGTTGGTTTGTGTTTTGGGCTCTTATTCATATATTGAAGTGCTTCTTTAAAATCATTATTTCACAAAGAAACTAGAAGAAGATAAAGTTGGACATTCATTCTGTTCAGGACGTTGTGCCTGTAAATAATCAATTTATTTAATCTAGAACTATGCTAATCAATTAATGAAGATGTAGTCTTGCTGATTTGCAAATAATGTTGCATTGATTGGGCTTATGTTTCTGAAGTTAAGAACATCTGTCATCTAGATGCAATAACCTGCATACCTCTGGTATTATTTGTATGATTTTTCCACATTATTCCATATCTGAAGTTGGAGTGTCGTATTAATGTTTTAGTCCTTCCATAGCTTTGGAATTCAAATTGCACCCTTTTGACCCAAAATAAATAACACTTTATTCAACTTCTTTTGCTTCCATCTAGGAAGAAAAAGTTAACAAATCACTGGAGAAGCTTTATACGTCCTCTGATGTGGCGGTGCAAATGGGCAGAACTGAAAATTAGGGAAATTGAGTCTCAAGCATTAAAATATGCCAGAGAACTTACAGCATATGAACAGAGAAAACATTCACGAAACTATCAATCTACATTTGAAGGTTTTTGTTCAAAGTCATTGCCATTTTCCAATCAGTATTATAAAAGAAGAGCTATAAAGAGGAGGAAACGAAACAGAATCGAAGACATGACTGATACAACATCATATATGTTACATCATAGCCTTTTCTCTTATCTGGGTATATGCTTCTTCATATTGTGGTTTGCATTCTACCTCTTTCTTCTCAGTGTTCTTCAATTTCACTTCATGATTTATTGCAGAAAACAAGAGATCCAATCCAGATGGAAGTTCTATGATTGATGATCTAGACAATACAGGTAACAATTTCCATTGTATTTGGATTTGGTTTCTGCTTCATGACATTGCCAAACTACATATACCTAAGTAGTAGTCTCAGCTGCCTAAATTAGAATTGCAATACTTTTAATTTCAGTATTTCATGTTATCATCTCAAGGTTTCTTGGATGTGCAGCATTCTCAATAATAACCAGTTCAACATGATTTTTATCACATGTTCTATTTTTATTCCTGTCATTATTTTGTACAAATTTTTGAACTTGACTAAATTTTGAGTAGTTTTGCAATTGACATCTGTTCATTTTTTATAATATTGGATCAGCAATTACAGAACAACATGCTGCTTGCAATGACAAATTTGGCATTGATAACAACCAATTATCTTTTGAGCTAGAAGATGGTGATCATTCCTTGGAACATGTCCTTTGGAAAATTGAAATAGTGCAATCACGGATTCACAAGCTGAAGAATCAACTCGACATAGTGATGTCAAAAAATGCTACTAAGTTTTCGTCTTCAGAGAATTTAAGCCTTCTTGCACCTGGTGATGCACAAACTAGTTCTGCTCCTAGTCCTACATTCTCTGCTGGCAATGGAGAAACAATATCAGTAGGAGCTATGCATAATGCAAATCAGCATATCTCAGGATGTGATATTGGAGATTTAGTTTTGCCTGATAGTGCCATATTGAGTTATGGAGAGGCTATTCATGTACCTGATATAATTGAAAGCACAGTTGGAATGTTGTCTGCTGCTGATGTTACCTTCCATCAGCCACAAATTGGAGACTCATGTGAAAATGTAAGAACCTATGCTTACTGTTGTATATATGTCTATATGACTGTAGAAAACTAATTATATGTGATTGATTGTGGTTTTAAACTGATGACAGGAAAAATTTATTGCCTGCTTTCTTGGTTTTAATAAGCTGATATAGCATGAAACCAGCATACACTTGCATATGTTTTCCCAAAATTGATGCTTCTTTCATTTAGAGGCAGGTTGGCTATTACTTTCTCAAATGAAAGGAAAATATTTCATTCTTCATTTAGCTTATGTAGGAAAAATATAATATTTCATTCTTATATTATGCAATCCAAAGAGCAAAATATCAGCATGATGTGACCTATGCATGTAATTGCAGGCAACATCAGGATTTTTTAAAAAAAATTTTACCAAGTAATTTAGTGTAGGAAGATTATCATTGCTAGTTCAATATATATATATATATATATATATATATATATATATATATATATATATATATATATATATATATATATATATATATATATATATATATATATATATATATATATATATATATCTCTCTGTGTGTGTGTGTGTGTGTGTGTGTGTGTGTGTGTGTGTGTATATATGTGTGTGTGTATGTATGTATGAATATATGTATGTATGTATATTATGTATATTAGATAGATATATAGAGAGATACTGGTTTTAATAATTCTTTCCAAGTACGATCAGATTGTATTTGGCCTCTTTGCCTGGCTTACTATCTTGTTTGAATATTTTCTCCAGTTATTCACATCCAAAATTATATATATAACATATATGTGTGTGTAATTATTGAGCCCTTAGGATTCTCTTTAAAAACCTTTATGTAGCATGATACATCTTTCTTCCATCAAGTCAGATCACATAATCTTAAATTTGTGAGTATGGATAGATGGATCAGAGAGAAACAGTCTATTTTCAATGCAAAATGAAGGTTGCATATATTTAACCCTCCCCGAAGCCCGCAATGCAGGAAGCTTCATGTACTGGGACTAAGTTGTTGAATAGATAAAATGCTGCTTCTGATTTTGACAAGACATTACACTGTGAGATATCAATAACAATAATGTATCTGTGCTCACTGTATTACAAAGTCCTTCTTATCACTTCATATGTATTTTGTATTTGCAGATTGTGGATAATGTGCTGATACATAATGAATTGACTGAGAGGGAGACACACACTGTCATAGGGACGACTAATCAACTTCTAGAGAAGCATCATGAATCAGAGAAAGGAGGAGAAGGAGAAAGCACCAATCCTTGTCCCATTACTACCTCAGAACTTGATTATATGGCAAATACCACTGTGCCATACATGCAATCAACTCTGAAATCATTTTTAGCGTCAGACATCCAATTTCCAAAAAACAAAAGGAAGCGAGGGGAGAGGAAAGCCAGTTCAGATGGTTGGAACAAGAAGTGCTCTGGTGAACCTGATAGCCAGTGATATATAGAAATTCTTTATCAAACTGGCTCAACAAGTTTCAAATGCCCTTCAATAAGCTGCTGTTAGTGGTGCTGGCCTCAACGATGCAGCTGTGTTGCAATGAACATCACTTAAATCTTAGCACCAGCTGGTGGCAGCACTTACTGGTCAAAAACATGCCATTTGCACCATTGCCACGTATAAGACTAGTTCCGGAGCCTAACCTGTCTGATCCAATCTTTTTGTGCATTAGTTCTGTCAGAAATCACAAGTGTTTCTAATGGACCGATAGGTGGAGCCAATTTTATACATGCCTAGAAGTGGAGTGCATTTCTATTCTTATAAAGGCTGCTGGATATTAACGACTCTTTGTAAGCACAAATAAAGTTTTTTTCATCTCCTGGCAGAGACTTTGTTTAGGGCTTCCAATGTCAATGTTACAAAAGTAAATTTTTTTGCTTCTTCCCTAAATCTAGATGATTAGAGAGTAGACATTTCTTGATTACTAATCTATCTCTCTAATTCTACCTCAAGGATCATAATAGCTGAGAATATAGGTTAATCCTAGTGTGAATCACCACTTCTCTGTTTCAATGATAATTTGATGCAGCGTAAGTAAAGCGACAAAAGCCAAATGAAGGTTTTAAGTTTTATGAATTTTATTTGATGCTCTCAAGCTGATTAAATAGTGGTTTAAATATGAGTTCCAAAACAAAAAACCTGTTTAAAGTGACAAAATTGAAAAATTACATTAAAAATAAGTAAGAAATAAAATAAGAAAAATTCCACAGATGACACTTAAAATAGAGCTACAGGATAAAAGTTACGGCAAAAAATAAAAAAATTTCATAAATAGAAAAATTACCTATTTAGGGGATCAATTTTTGGGGATAAGTTAAAAAAAGTGTCATTTGGTTTTGCTCATTTGCAAATAAGAGTTATATATATATATATATATATATATATATATATATATATATATATATATATAAAATGGTATTTGTGATTCATTCCATTTGTAAATCTGGATTTACCGTTAATATACCATTAATCTTTTGCATATATGGCACTTGTTGGTCGATGCAACACATGTCAATGCCATGTAGTGCACTAATACTAATTGAATTAATTTTTAATAATTAAATTATTTAATTAAAAATAATTTAATTATTACTTATTATAATTAATTATTAAAATAATTACTTTTTTAAAAAATAATTAAAATTTGAATTAAAATCATAATAATTAAAAAATATATTTTAAAATATTTAAAATTAATTATTTTATTTAATTTTTTAATAATTAAAAATATTTTTAGTTAAAAATAATTGAATTATTTTTTATTAATATTAATCTAATAATTAAAATAATTATAAAAATTAATTATTATTTTTAATTTTCAATTATTATTTTTAATATTTAATTATTATTAAAAATTAATTTAATTATAATAAAAATTAATTATTGTTCCTTCCATTTCTTTTTAATTATTTTTATTTTTTAATAATAATTTTTATTGATAAATAATTTCTAATCATAATTAAATTATTATATTCTTATTTTTGTAATTATTTCTAATTTCATGCCACATGACATGTACAGACAGTGACATGCAGTACTGGTACTTGCCACTTCAACCAATAAGTACCATATATGTAAGAGACTAATAGTTCATTGACTGCAGGCTTTAGATTTGCTAATTGAATGAACTATAAGCATCATTTTTCAAAAATAAATAAATAAATAAATAAATAAATAATAAAAAAATATGAACCCCTATTTGCAAATGCACAAAACTACAAGATATTTTTTTAAACTTATTCCTATTTTTTTTTATCATCTATACAAAGGAATTTATAGAATTAAAGTGCACTATGGCACGTTCCCCTAATTCAATTATTAATTCTAAGAAATAAGTATTATAATTTTTTATATTAAAGAAAAATTTTCAATAGAAATATACTAATATCTCTTTTTAAATTAATAATAATTATTTGTAACTTGAGAAATTTGAATTTCAAATCTTCCATTGTTCATATATTTAAAGAAGACAAGAAAATGTTAAATATTATAATCTATCTAAATTAACATTAAGTATTATAATCTATCTAAAATATTTTTAGGTTTGAAACTTCATACAATTAAGAACAAATATAAAACCTTATATAAATAAAAATTATATAATCACCCTTAATAATAAAAAGGATGAACTATTTAGATGTTAATATTCCCCTAAATTTGAAAACCTTTAATTAAAATGGTTATGGAAATAAATAATTGATTTTATTTTTTTATTTTAGTGAAAAATTGTTAACCTGGCGCAGGCTTTAGGTAGGTTCAGGTTCTTCTCAACGCTTGATTAGTGTCAGAAATTCCACGCGTGGATACATCCACTGCCACTGCAACTGCATCCTTTCTTTTCACGTCGTGACTTGAAAAATAAATAAATAAATCTATTGAATATAAATATGAAAAAAATATATAGATATGTTTAACTGATTTTTCATTTTTGGATGGATTATCATTTTAAAATTATATAAATTTAAATTTGACTTTTTTAAATGTAAAATTATAAAAATAAGTATAGTGATAAATTTTAAATACTCAATTTATTAGGGAAAAGTAATAAAAAAAAAAAAAAGCAATTCAAATAAATTTTTATGTGATTCAATTTTTCAATAAACCTATATCAACAATTCCTTGAAATGACAATATGCTAAATCATCATATTATAATTTTTAAATGGATAAAATTACAAACTCTTATATAATATCATTACTCATTACAAATCATTTTATCTGAAAATAAACAAGAATAAGGAAAAAGAAGACAATATATTAGAGAGAATTTGTATTTTTTTGTATATCTCTTTAAACCAATTTACAACCTAATTTTATAGTATGTAAGAGAATGCTAAATAGGAAAGTACAACTAATATTATAACATCTCTCCTCAAACTCAAGAGGGTTGTCTTGAAGCAATCTTGAGTTTGGAAACTAATTCTCGAAAACGACCCCGAGGATGAACTTTGGTGAAAATGTCTGCAGCTTGATTAATGGAGGGAACAAATTGAAGTATTATAGTACCTTGTCGAATGTGATGCCGAATAAAATGGCAATCAATTTCAATATGTTTGGTGCATTCATGGAAAACATTGTTATGAGCAATCTTAATTGCACATTGGTTATCACAATAAAGAGTAGTGGAACTAGCATGAACAACACCCATATCTTCTAACAACCATCTAAGCCAAAGAAGTTCATCTATAGTATAAGCAATAGCTCTATACTTTATTAAGAACTTTTGGTTGTGCTTGTTTTGCTCATTTACAACCACATGAATATAATAAGTTACAACCTCGATCTTGATTGTGTTGTTTTCTTGGATATTCTACTACACACAAAGGTACAAGTGTTGGGATCCTCTTGCAAAGTGTTTACGCATTTTTCATCATGTGGTTTTTTGGGAGCATAAAATGTTTTCTACGATGTCACAATTTTTTTTTGCCTCTTCTTTTACTTTTTTTACTAACCCCCCAGTTGAATTGTTTCCTAAGGATTCTGATGCAAGTTCTACTCTCGAGCTCACACCATCAACAACTGTTGTGCCCTCTTCCAATGAGTCTGCCACATCTGTTGATCCAGAACTAGTCTCTCCACATGAGTCAACTCCGCATGTTGATCTAGCTCCATCCTCTTCTGAAAATCCTTTGTTAAGACAGTCAAATAGAGTAAGACAAACTCCTCTTCATCTTCAAGATTATTATTGTTATTCCATTACAAGTCCTGTTCATGAACCTCACAATTTTCGTGAGGCTTGTTCTAATCCTGTTTGGCAACAAGCTATGGCAGAAGAATTGTAGGCATTGAAGAAAACGCGAACTTGGGATTTAGTTGACCTACCACCAAGCAAGTCTTTAGTTGGATGTTGATGGATTTACAAAGTTAAAACTCGCTCCAATACCATGAAAATAAACAAGAATAAGGAAAAAGAAGACAGTATATTAGAGAGAATTTTTATTTTTATTTTTTTGTGTATCTCTTTAAACCAATTTACAATCTAATTTTATGGTATGTAAGAGAATGCTAAATAGGAAAGTACAATGAATACAGAATATCGACCTCTATAATTTAGCCTAAACATTAGCTAAGACAACTAATATACAACTAATATTATAACATTATCCATGCACTTTCTGGCCATTGGGCAAAAGCTGTAACTCAACTATTAAACAAAATTTCATCTCAACTTTTGGGCAAAAAGCAAAGAATCTCTCCTATGATACTCTTATTTTTAATGTTACTTACTATCACTCTTTAACTCAAGAAGGATTTTCACTTAATTAAGAATAATATTAAAATAAAAATTTTACTTTATAAAGTAAATAATCTTCTACTCAATTAGAAATATTTTTCACATACAAAATAGAAAAATGTTTTCTTCCAAGTATCATTAAGATTTTGAGTCACAACACTGACATAATCATTTTAAATTATTAATATCCAAATGCATCTTAAAATAAAAATAATCAAAATTTAAAATTTTATTTTTATTTTTAAATAATGAGATGGTTATTTAACTATTAAACTATCATTTTAAATTTTTTTAACTGTTTTGAAAATCTCAATTTATATTAAAGCTTTGATTAATTTATTAAAATTTCTTCTATTGTTATTATAAAAAGTATTAAATTTAACAAAAATAGTTTAACATCATTTGATACATACAATAAAAGTAATAATTAACATGTAAGAATTTCTTCTATTCTTATTATAATAAATATTAAATTAACAAAATAATTTACAAGGGCAGCTCAAGATTTTGGGGAGTCTTAAGCAAAATCATAAAATGAGACATTCCAAATGAAAAAATATAATATAAATAAATAATTTTAAATTAAATTATTTTATTTATAAGAAATCTTTAATTTTATTAACATTAGAGTGAAAGTTAAATCATAAACAAATATTCCATACTTCTAGGCCATAAAAAGCAAAAATAAATAACAAAAAGTAGAAAGGCATGGTACAAACTGAGTAACAACTCCAAATAAGACCGAAAACTAAAAATATAATAGTTAAAATATAATTAATTAGAGAAAACTAATAAAGTTAATTAGAATGTAGTTATTGTTAGTGCTATTTTTTAGGTTACTACCATTTTTTGTTTTAGATTTCATTTTTATGAACTAATTTTTAGAATATTTCTATTTTATAGGTTTTTATTAAGTTATATTTCCAAAATTTAACTTTTATTTGCTTTATTTTGTAAAAATACTTTCCATTATATATATATGTGGGTGGGCAAAAACCAAATTTTCAAATCGAACCAAAATTCATGTTTGGATCAATTATTTTGGTAATATATTGTGGTTCAGTGGTAGAGGCAAGTGAAATTTGGAGTTTGATTTTTGATGCAGTTCATGTGAATTTAAACTTGAACCGATCAAAAAATTGAATGAATAAAAAGACATTAAAAAATTAAAGATATTGCAAGTTTAGGTTATTGAAGTGGTTATTTCTCTCGGCACAAGTTAGTATGACTGCTAACATACGCTGAAATAGCCATGGGTAAGAAAAAATCACAGAAAAATCCAGCTCGAGATCAGATTCTTCTTTTGAAACTTCGTTCTCAAATTGTTGATGAGATTGTAGAAAACTCAAATGATGTATGTGAGGATTTGGAGAGACATTTGGCATGTATTTCTAGTGATTCACATGGTTCTATTGATCCTTGAAACGGGTCAAGTGATGATGTTTATGGGAATTTCACAATGGTTGGAGCGTGCTCTTAGCCTAATAAGGCAGTGGATGCACTTCAGTTTCCTAGTGACAAAGAGGTGGAAATGGCTATTATGGAGATTCAAATGCTTAACAAACCAATGGTTAAAGGTAATCGGGCTTCTCTTTTTAGGGATAATCGGGCTAGGGCTTTTGAATGTGAGTTGAATTACATTCCTTCTATTGTTCAAAATGGGCAGTATGTTATACAATTTCATTATTCAGAAGTTAAGAAGGAAGCAGAGAAATGGAAGCTTGCCTTAGTTGGGTGTGTCTATGGTATTGTGCCTAAATTTTTTAAGGTTGAGAGCTTTATGTTGAATAAATGGAAACATTTTGGATTGAAATCAATTCATCAAATTGATCAAAGCTTGTTTCTATTCACATTTGATTCTTTGGAAGGGAAATTAAAAGCTCTTGGAGATGGATCTCTCTCTTTTGATAATCATCCATTTATCATTAGGGAATGGTCTCCAAGGATGAAGTTTGATCCTCAGGAAATTAGGAAGATCCCTGTGTGGGTGAAGTTTCCTAAGTTACCATTAGAATTATGGTATGTAAAAATGCTAAGTAGAATTGCTAGCACCTTAGGTAAGCCAATATAGATGGATCATTGTACTTTACATCAAATGAGGATCAAGTTTGCTAGGGTGTTGATAGAAATGGATGTTCAGGCTTCTTTTATGAATAAAGTGGAGTTGATTGATGAGCATGGGCATAAGCTTGAATAGGAAGTTGAATATGAGTGGATTCCTACTGTGTGTGAAAATTGCAATCAAATAGGGCACTTGAAGAAGGTGTGCTCAATGAAGACCAGGGGCAAGCAAGTGTGGGCTACTAAGTCTGTACCTAATGCAGAGAAACCTGTTATAGAAGTTTGTCTTTGGGGGAGAGAATGGGGTACAGTCACAAGTGAGTTCTAAAGGAAATACTAGCATAGATTCACAATGAAAAGTGGTGACTTCTCCAAAAAAAAAAAAAAAAAGTGGCGCTGGAAGTACTAGTAGTACCAAGACTGATGTAGGGCTACAGACTAGAATTAATATACAAGTTAGGCAATCTATTGGTAAAGGATCTATTGAAGGTGTTCTTGGTGATAATGAGAGAGGCCTTGGATTAAGGGCCAAAAATTTGCTTAAGCCACCTAATAAAAGGAAATGATAGGGTCTTGGAACATTAGCGGTCTTAATGGCCCTAATAAGCAGTCAGAGACCATTTCTTTGATTGCTACCTATAAATTAAAAATGTTGGGAATTTTGGAAACCCAAGTAAGAGAAGTAAATACAGATAGGGTGTGGAAGAAATTAGGATTGCAAAGATGGAAATTAGAGTGTAACTATCAGGAAGCTACTTTGGGGAGGATTTTGGGTGATCCATGATGCAACTGAGGTCACCATCGCATTGTGCAAAAGCGTGCTTAGCTGATTCATTGTAGAGTTGAATGGAAGGGGTTTTACTAGCACTGGAGTGTTGTGTATGGTGAAAATGATAGTATGGATAGAAGAGCTTTGTGGAATGTTGTCACATCCCATTTCAAAGATATGACGGTCCTAGAATATAGGGAGACATAAGGTCACTCATGCCTATAGAACCCACTCATACATATGCAAAAATTGCCTAGGATCATACCGAACCTCATACATTAACTTAATGAGACCCTTTATAAAGGAAAAACCTTAAGTTGCGGAAGCTAAAAAAATATACTTTAATACAATCCATAAGGAAATAGTAATAAAACTCCAAATAAAGTCACCAACATAATATTCCAAAATCAAGTTCCTATAATAACTTCGGAGTGTCTAAGGATTCAACATAGTCTGGTATTATTATAACTTTGACAAGGGAATTTTCCAAGCAGAGTAGGTTGCTTGAGTGATCACCTTGCCTCCTCATAATGCTCACCTAGAACCATAAAAGGAAGAAGGGGTAAGATGGATGATCTCAATGAGTAAACAATAGGGCTTATACAATAACACATATCCCTTAGAAAGGGGTCATAGCTCATAACTCATAGTTCATGATTCATAGTTTGCAATTTAAAAAAGTTCGCATAAATCACACTTATAACACATAACACATAGAGTGAAGGCTGTTGCCATAATCACTTGAACACATAGAGTGAGGGCTATTGCCATAATCACTCAAGCACATAGAGTGAAGGCTATTGCCATAATCACTCGAACACATAGCAGATGATTACTCACATTGGCAAGAGAATTTCTGCATAAAAAGGGTTTTGGTACCATAGCTAAAGCTAATGATAATCACTTATAAAATAGCATTGAATAAATGCAATCATATGTGGCACAATAACAATAGATGTTTAGCTTATCAAACAAAAGATAAATAACAGTGTAATTTCAGAAAGAATATAAGTTAGGGCAATAATCACAAAGGTTCTTTATTATAGTTAAGTAATCAGAAATAGTTTTGGACTAAATGTCCTTTGGCAACCCAAGCTTACAAAGAAGTCATTTAGTCATAACTAAAGTAGAAAAGAACTTGGGTTTCAAGATATCAAAAGTTCACATAACATGAGAACTTGTACTTGTAACTTGAACATAATGTTTATTCACCTTATGGTTCCTTTGCTCTTATTATTGTAGTCCCCTTCGAACTTCTACTACTCCTCAAGCTCTATCATAATATTTGATTCGATACTTAGTATTTATTTAACATCATGCTATCCTATCCCATACTACCTCATGCACATATAACATTCACATACACTTGGAATTGCACTTAGAAGTGCACTTATCACTTGCACATAACATGTTGACTTTTATAGTCTTGCATACTTTGCCTTTATAGGCCTATATGAAAAACTTGTAACAACTCATATCAAGACTTTTCTAAAGTCAAATACAACATATCATGATTTTAATATCAATTCAATTTAACATTCAACTTAACATGCTTAACACCTTTAACTTATCAAGTAGCCTTTCAAATATCATGCCTATCTCTTATGACCAATTCATACAATCAATCTCATCATCCATTTAAGATTATTAACTCATCATAAAACTTATTTCCCATATCACTTAATCACATAAACATATTAATCACAATATAGGATTAAGATACTTTAAGTATACCTAATTGTCTCTAGACTTGTCTAGATTTATTCCTTCAACCAACATGTAATTTAATCATTAGTTATTCATGTGTACATGTCAATAATCATTAAAATTTATCACATAAAAATTATAGACATTGGAATTAAATTCCAAATGTAGGTTGAATCACCCATTCAAGAAAAAACATGCATTTTCTTCTTTTCGCACTTTCCATCCATTACATTAATATGCAAACGTATGATTTAAACCAATATTTTTCATGTAATCAAAACAAAATCATTTTAGAATACTTTAATGTACAACTATATATATACAAAAATATGATTTAATTCAATATTTTTATCTAAACACATCAAAAATCCATTTACAACACAAACATGTAAAAATCCTCCCCCCATGAGTTTATGCATGAAAATTTCAAATTTTGAGTTGTAGGATTTACCTTTGAAGGATTCGCGTAGAGAGATTAGTGTTTTCGATAGGGAAATTAATTTCTCTTTCCTGAATTAAATTAGTAGAAATTAGTAAATACTCAATTCAAAATAATTTTCTCATGATTTATTTCATAGAAATCAATTAATGAATTGAAAGGAGAGAAAAACTTACGAATATTGTCAAGAAATTGCAAGGTTTGAAGGTATTTTGTGAATTTTGATAAAGAGAATAATTTTGAGAGAATTTTTCTGCCAAAATAATGAAATAACATAATGGTGGCTACTGGAAGTAAGGGCTAGCTGAATCTCATCTTATATATTTAGCATTTTAGGCAATTTCCAAGATTACCTTTAATGAGCTAGATGAGGAGTGTTTTGGTATAGTGAGCTTTTGGAAATTTGGCCTTTTTATTTATTTTATGGGATGATTATAGGTAATTAAAAATAAAATATTTTTTTTATTATTTTCATTTAAATTTCCCCTAAAATATTTATTTAAAAATATTTTAAAAAATGCTTATAAAAATTATTTTATGCATAAAAATCGCTTTGTGCATGAAAATTCAATTTACATGAAATAAATATTTTTTTTATGCTTATGCATTTCATATAAATCACTTACTTTATCATAATAATTTATATTAGGCATATTAGAGCTAATCTAACATGCCACATACCTATCAATCACATAACACATGAATTTTCACAAAAATACACACTTAGTCCTAATAGTTCTAAATTCAAGTAATTAGTCACGAAAACTCCTAGAGTGGGTGTGGATTGTTACAAATGTCTTAGAATTTCTGGCTTCTACAGTTGAGGGACCATGGTTAGTTCAAGGAGACTTTAGTGCTCTCCTTAATATTGAGGACAAAATTGGTGGGCAACCAATTACTGATAATCATACTCAGGAATTTCAGAACTGTGTCTGCAATTCTAAGATTTTTGAACTGAAGCTTGTGGGTTGTTTTTATGCATGGAATAATAATCAAAAGGGGGACCAAAGAATTTGGTGTAAAATTGATAGAGGTTTGGTGAATTTAGCTTGGCTGGAAATGTTTCGAAATTCATATGTGAATGTTATACCACCTAAAATTTCTGACCATTCTGCCTTGCTTGTAGTTTTAATAGTGTCAACTGGGAATAAACATGGACCATTCAGGTTTTATAATATGTGGTGTGAGCATCTTAATTTTATGCAAATAGTTAAGAATGTTTGGAGAGAGGAGAGTTAGGGTTGCAAGATGTTTTAGGTTGTCACCAAACTTAAAAGATTGATGGCTACTCTTAAGGGTTTAAATAAAAAGGAATTTGTAGACATTTCTAGGAAAGTGGAAAAGAGCAGAAAGTTGTTAGCTCAAGTCCAAATTGGGCTTGAGGCTGATCCTTTTAATAATGATTTGATTCTTGAGGAGAGAGCTTGCTATAATCAACTTAAATGTTGGTTGAGACATAAAGAAAGTTTCTATAAGCAAAAATCTAGATTCAAATGGGTTAGCTTAGGTGACTCTAATATGGCCTTTTTCCATTCAATTGTGAAGCAAAAGAGATCCATGAATAGGATCAATATTCTAAAAACTGAGAGTGGCAGTGAGATCATAGATGAGCAAGAGATAGCTTATAAGATGGTTAGATTCTATCAAAACTTGTTTTTTGCTCCTACTCATCATAAGGCTCATGTTGATCCAACAATTATTTAAATAGGGCTTGTCTTGAGTATAGAAGAAGCTCAAGAATTGTGCAAACCTATTATTAAAAGTGAAGTGAAAGGAGCTATATTTTAAATTAGGGATGATAAGGCCCCTGGGATAGATGGGTATAATAGTTTTTTCTTCAAAAAATGTTGGGATGTTATTGGAGTAGTGTGGTGGAGGTAGTTTAAGAATTTTTTACTATAGGAAAAATTCTTAAGTAGATAAATGTCACTGTAATCACAGTGATTCCAAAGCATCCTAGGGCAGAGAAATTAGGCGATTTCAGACCTATAGCATGTTGTACAATTCTGTACAAATGTATAACTAAAATCTTAAGTGATAGAATGAAGGTTTGCTTAGATAGAATTATTAACAAGAAATTAGTCTGCTTTTATCAAAGGTAGATGTATAGGCAATAATATTTTGTTGGCTTAAGAGCGAGTGAGGAAATACCATAGAAACCAAAAACCAACTCGATGTGCTATTAAGGTAGACTTAAAAAAGGCCTATAACTCTCTTAGTTAGGATTTCTTGGAGGAAATGATGTTAAATTTGCAGTTCCCTAGGGTTTTTGTACAGTGGGTCATGGTGTGGATTAGAACAACAGGATTCTCTCTAATGATTAATGGCAAGCTTGAAGGTTTTTTTAATAGCAATCGAGGGGTGAGACAAGGGGACCCTATGTCTCCTTTACTTTTTATGATTGCTATGGAATATCTCTCTAGATTATTGCAGGAGATTGATAGAAGTTAGTTGAAGTTCCATAAAGGGTGTGCTGGGCTGAAAATTAATCATCTATGCTTTGCAGATGATTTATTTTTATTCTCACATGGAGATACAGGCTCAATTCAAGAACTAAAAAACAAAATATCTGTGTTCTTCCTGACCTCTAGTTTATATGCAAATAAGTTAAAGAGTCATGTCTATTATTGTGGAATGGAGGACCAGGTGAAATATGATATTTTGTCTTGTTTGGGTTTTCAGGAAGGTAGTCTTCCAGTAAAGTATTTAGGTGTTCCCTTAATATCAACAAGCCTTAAATAGATACATTGTAGAGAGTTAGTGGCTAAGATCTTTAGGAGAATCTCAGGTTGGTTGGTGAAATACCTATCTTATGTAGGTAGGGCTCAATTGGTGCAGTCAATTTTGCTAAGTATACACACATATTGGAGCGGTATGTTTATTCTTTCCAAAGTAGTAGTTCAAGAAGTAGAAAGGCTATGCAGATCTTTTCTTTGGAAGGGATAAGATGCTTGTTAAAGAGGTGCTAAGGTAGCATGGGATACTGTTTGTAAACCAAAGAGTAAAGGTGGCTTGGGTTTGAAATGGGTTGTAGAATGGAATAAGGCTGCTATGATAAAAGATTTATGGGAATTGTTGGCTATAAAGAGTTCTTTATGGGCAAAATGGGTTGTAGATAATAAGCTAAAAAAATTAAACTTTTGGGGGCATTATTAAGCCTTATGATGCTAGTTGGACATGGAAACAATTAGTAAAGCTTAGGGATGTAGCTAAGCCTATGTTCAAGTATGAGTTGGGCAATGGCAAGGGTTTCTCCTATTGGTTTGATCCTTGGGATGATCATGGGGCTCTAATAAATAGATTTCCTAATGCTAACCTTATTAATGCAGATGTTCCTAAGCATCCTCTAGTTGCAGACCTTTGGCATAGATCTTATTAGGTAATTCCTATTGCTCTTGATGCATATACTGAGCAAGTCAAGGAATATGTAACAACAAATTATACTTTGAGTGATAAGGAAGATGTAATTGGTTGGAGATTAACCAAGAATGGTCAGTTTTCTATTGCTAGTGCTTAGCAACATCTCAGGAAGCAGGGGAATAGGGTTAGTTGGGCAAAAATGATCTAGGGTTTAATGCATATCCGTAAACATAGCTTTACATAAAAAGCTTTATACTAAAACAAAATTTTATTCTTGGAGATTAGTAGTAGATAATAGGTGTGTTTTTTATTCTGTGATAGCTGAGGACATTCCTCATCTTTTCTTTCAATGTCCTTATAATAAAAAGGTTTGGAGTAAAGTTTTGCAGGCATGTGGTATTCAAAGGTGTGGATTGCCTTGGCAGAGAGAAATTTCTTGGTTTTCCAGGAAAGCAAGTGGGAAAAGTTTGAGTTGCAAGGTTCGAAGGACAACATTCTATGCTACAGTTTATTTTCTATGTCTGGCAAGGAACCAGTGTATTTTTCAACAAAAGACATTTAATGATGTTGAAGCGTCCAGGAATAAATAAGGTATTATACTGAGGTTTCGCATACAGGACAATCCAAATAGGGAACGAGTCCTTAATACTTGGTAACTGTACAATGTTAGTGCTAATTTCAAAGCTGTATAGAGTGTTTTGTTAAGTTGTAGAGCTTGCTAGTGTTTGTTAGTTTCAGCTTGTTCTGGTGTGTTGTTCTGTAGAAGTTGTACAGAGATTGTTTGATGATTAATGCAATTTTGGTTTAACTTGACAAAAAAAATAAATAAATAAAAAGACATTATTTTGAGAGCTTATTTTTGGCCTAATATATAAATGTATTATTAACTCTCTAGCCTACCTCATTTCTCATTTTTTAGTCGACTCCCATTTCTCTCTTCATTTTCTCTCAACTTTCTTGCTTCTTTGAACTGCTAGATCCATAATCCATTTTGTTTCCTTTCACTTCTCTATCTCTGGTCTATCTCAGACCCTCAAACGATGCCACCTACTTTCATCTTGTGTAATATAATTTCAATGGTTGAACTCTGAGCCTAGTACTAAATCCTTTTTACTCCTTTCTCTTTTACGCCTTTGGTATATCTTAGACTCAAATGACACCACCCTTCTTCATCTTGTATAGTATTACCACTATTTACGTCTGTTTGCCTAAGATCTAACTCATTGTTGCATCTTAATGGTTAAACCTTAATCTTAATCCTAAATCTCTTTTATTTCCTTTCTCTTCTCTGTCTCTGGTATATTTTAGACCCTCAAATAGTACCACATTCCTTCATCTTGTATAGTTTTATTAAGGTTTACCTCTATTTACCTAAGATTTAATTGTGGTCTATGGTTTAATGATGAAAGCTTAACATTTGGCCCTCTCTAAAACTTTGATTTCCTTCAACAAATTGATTTGCACTTCTCCATCTGATAAAGGTAAAAACCCTATCATTCAAGCCTTTAAATATTTGAATTCTTTGTTTATAATGTTCTTGGTGTATTTTTTTAACTTGTGATTTTTATGTATCTTGCATGTCTGATTGGTCTTTACTTCTGCATGTGAGGGATTTGTTGAAATAACTAAATGGAGATTTTTTAACAATTAGTGGATTAATGGTGTGGATTTAGAGGCTATTTGAAGAAAGATAATAATATTCTTTTTATAGAAATTGTAAATTAATAAACTGATAAATTTCAAATTTGGGTGATTTAAATTGATTATTATCTTATGTTTTTGTAGTTATGAACTGATAATGAACTAGTGGTAATGGATTTGTGATTAAAAGCAAAATCCTCCTTATTTATCCCCAGGTCTAGTTTTTCAAGTTCTAGTTACTTTGCTAGAGACAAGCAGTTCTTGTAAAAGGTAATATCTCAAATTCTCAATATTTTTTTTTTGTGTTTTGATAATTTGATTTTGTAAATTAAAATGGTGTTGATTTGATTTGTTTTAAAATTCATTGAATTAGATTTTTAAAATTTTTACTAGAGAAATTAGGCTATTTTTTTTTTGAATTGTGATTTTAATATTCACTATCATTGAGATAATTTTCTGATTTTTATTTCCTTTTAATCTCATTGAAATGTGTTAATTGATTTTTTTTATACGTTGCTACAATTTTATGTAGATGTCTAATCAAGATGCATCGGGAACAAGAATTATTAGTGGTAACATTGTAAATATAGCCAATCCCATTGCTCAAAGCTCTAATGCTCAGGGTAGAGGGCAATAATGTGGAAGCTATTGCACAAGCAATTGCTAATAAAAAACAACCTACAAAGAAAAGGAAACAAATGGAATCCAAATATCCTATTTAGGATCATTTTTATAAGAATTTAAATGCAGAAGATAAGGTGGTAAGTGCCAAAAGCCTTGAATGTGCTAAAGAATATGCATGTGATCCTGAGACAAATGGCACTTCAAGCCTTAGGAATCACATGTTTAAGTGCTTGAAAACCCGCCATAGTAAAGATATTAAGCAATCTCTATTAACCTTGCAACCTGTTTCTAAATCTATGAATGTGATTGAGGGAATAAAGGTTTGGGATTACTAGGCACTTGGAAATTTGACCAAGATGCTATTAGGGAGGCACTTGCATTCATGATCATAGTAAATGAGCTATCCTTTAAATTTATAGAAGTGGAGGATTTTAAAAAGGCTAATGATGATAGCATATCCTAGATTTAGAAATGCCTTCTAGGAGAACAACTACTAGGAACTGTTTTTTTACATCAATGAAAGGGATAAATTGAAATCTTTTCTCAAGAGTCATTGTCAAAGAGTTAGTCTTACAACTGACATTTGGATAAGCATTCAAAGAATTAATTATATGTGTTTAGCTGCCCATTTTATTGATTATGACTAAAAGTTGCATAAAAAAATTCTTTAATTCATTCCTATATCGAGTCATCATGGTGAATATATTAGTAAGGTCATAATACTTGTTTGCTTGATTGAGTATTCACTATAACAGTTGACAATGCATCTTCCAATGATACTGCTATTGCATTTTTTAAGAAAAGAATGTTAAATTGGGATACTTTTGTGTCCCAATGTAAGTTTTTGCACATGAGATAAATTGCCCATATTCTAATTTAGTTGTTACATATGGGTTAAAAGAGGTTAACTCATATGTAAAGAAAGTAAGAGAAAATTTGTTAGGCATATTAAAAACTCAAGAAAGTTTAAGAAAATCTATGAATTGCTTGATATTGTTTGCAAATCTTCATTGTGTCTTGAAGTACAAACCAAGTAGAATTCTACCTATTTGATGCTTAAAACAATATGTGAATTTAAGAAGGCATTTGAAAGGTTTGAGAAACAAGAGTCTAGCTTCAGTTTTGATTTGGGGGCCTAGGAATGTGCCTGATTTTATGGATTGTTCATGTTGTAAAAAAATTACCAAGTGTCTAGAACATTTTTATGATATGATATTGAGAATTTATGGTTCTTTTTATGCCACTGCCAATATATTTTTCTCTAAAATTTTTGACTTGCATTTCATGTTAGAAGAAATGTGTACTAGTGAAGACCTTGAACTTGTTGTTTTGGGTCAAAACATGAAAGTTAAATATGATAGACATTGGGGGATCCAAAAAAGATGAAAAAATCATATTTTTTTTGCTAGTGTGGACCATCATATTAGCACCTTCAAAATTAATTCTAAACTCACCAGCCCTAACTAAAATATTTTTAGCATAATATGGTGCTTTTCCTACCATGACCGGACCTTCTGTATCAGATAGTATTTTTCCAAAATTGACCGAATCTTTTCTCAAATTGACTGCTTAATTGTTCTAAAATTAATTTTGAGTCCATTGAAACTAACCGATGAATTTTTAGAACTTTGAAACACTCAAAAACTGACCAAAAGTCTCAAAACCTGACCCAAGAACAAAAGAAAATTTCTAGCTGGCACGCCCATCAAACCATCCAGCGGTGCCGATGCTGGCGCCCCGCCTGTAGCATGCTGCCCTTCATACTATGGGTGGCATCACTGATCCTCAGGTGGCATGGCTCCTACCACCCTACTTGCAATCCCCAAAATACTTCCAATCTAATTTTTAGCCTTTTTTTTTAGCTCTACCCTTAATTGTCTTTTCACATTTGCACTTCCTAAACTACCCTCAACGTCATTTGCCTATAAATAGGCCTCTCATTTCTCATTTCTCCTCACTTTAAAATTAATATTGATTGCTATCTATTAATTTTTCTTCTTCTTCTCTCTCCATCAACTCTTTAATTAATTAATTTATTCACCCAAACTTAGTTAATTAATCCTTTTAATTAACTAAAATCTTTTTAAATCGCTCAAAAGTTAATTAATTAATTAATCTTTTTAATTAATTAATTACTTCCTTTTTCTTAAAATCAAATTAAATCGAAATATTTTTATCACTCATCCACTATATTAATTAATTAATCATTTTAATTAATTAATTCATTTGCAAATCATTTTCTAAAATCCTCAATCAATCCAATTGTTAGAGATAAAATGAAACTTTGATCCGGCAAAACACTTTTTCCATCTTGTCTATCAAAATCCAACGTATTTTTATCAACTAATCCCTTAAACCAAAAATCATTTTAATCAATCTTTAAATCCCTCTACTTAATGGTAGAATGAACTATATGAGGTTTTGATTCCCATTTAATGGAGTACATAGGTATGTTTGGAATTTAAATCCAAACCTCAAATCCAATTTTTCAAATTAAATTTATTTTTTTATTTTTCCAAATGTAATTAATTACTCTAAATGATATTTGTAAGGGAATCTGTGGTCTTTCTAACATCCTATAAGGACTAGAGGAGACATTCCAATTTTTATTAATGTAATTGCCTCAATTGGAATTAAGACGTAATTATGTGGTTCCTCTAAATCCATAAGGATTAGAATGAACACTCTACTTAATTTGTGAATATTTACTTTAATTGTTTTACTAATCCCCCATGCACCATACATTCATGTTATGCCATATTCATGCATTTTTTTTATTATCATCTTATAAATGTCATTCAAGAAATCAATTTTGATAAAATCAAATTATACTTAAGAGCTAAATTTAAATTATTTAACCAAAAACCTAGTCTCCAAGTGCAACCTGGTTTGAGGCTAATGATTTTATCCTTGAGTAAATTAATTGAAAATTAATAAATTAGAGTCAATTGGATTTTTTCCTTAATTATTCCATTTAAAAATAAATTAGGGTGGTGACTCCCAAAATCATTTTTCAAAATCAAATAATCCAAACCTGAGGATTCCATCATGAGTCTAAACTTGAATGAGTATCCTGATTCTCTCTAGCAGATCGGGTTAGTACTCGAGCAAGGCCTCACAGCTAGCGACTCTGCTGGGAAAATTTTGCCACCTTTTAAAAATAAAAAAGGAAAATAAGAGAATTACCATTTGGTTAAGGAAAATTTTTCCAAAATAATCTCCATTTAGCTCTTTAATTATAATTTGACATTCATGCATCACTTTACATAATAAAGGCTCTTTGCCTAATTTTAACTTTATGAAAACTTCTAGATAGTGAGTAGCATTGGCTCGATAACTCTCTTTGAGTGTGTTAGGAGCTAGCAAAATTCCATCCTGCAACAAATCCCTGATCATTTTGGTGGTGTAATGAGCAATCAGTATCGTTGGACCCACGTGAGGCTCCTTGCCTCACAGGTGGTTAGGTATATCGATGCTCTAGTGGGACAGAGACCCTTGATCAAATCACTCTTTACCCTTATCCATGTAGTCACCCTAGCGTTGACCTTAGCTTCCATGTATCGTAATAACGAAGACATTTGTGCATATGCCTATAAAACCTTTTTTGGCATGCATTAGACATTTCCATGCATACATAACATGAGAAACTTAATAAGATAAATTCATAAACACCTCAAAAATCCTAAACTAGTGGTCCTTTATCCCAAAAACATAGCAACCTCACACACTCACCCTATTAACCTTTAAATTCGGCGACCAACCATGTGGAAGGAATCCTTTTCCCGATACACCTTCACATTCATACCCCTTTTTTCCTTCATAATTATGTTTTCTTATCCGTTTCTTTGTCTGTTTTTTATTTTCAAGCTACCAATAGCCAACACTTCTAGTTCTTTTGACCAAGACATAATGAGTACCTTTTTCACTAATCTCCTTAAGAAACAAGAGGAGACTTTCCAAGCCACACTCACTATTGTTCTTAAGACCTAAGGCGACACTTTTACCCATGCCCCCATCACTCCTCCCCCAACTCAGTTTGCTTTCAGTCAAGCTGCAACCAGTCATGCCCCTACTTTTACTCCCCTTGAAATCACCTATAAAGGGAAATCTCCTGAAACACCTAGCTCTCTACCTTTAAATGTGAATGCCACTGCTCCCACTCCTACTGTGAATCCTTTTCAGAGTGGAGATTTTTCTAGTTTTCTCGAATCTAAGAAATCGATGGAAAAGTTTAAAGCCATAGAATGATCCATTAAAAATATCAAAAAACATGAACATGATAGATGTCAATTCTCTTGCTTTCTTCCCAAATGCTAGAGTTCCACCCAAATTCAAGATACTTGTGATGGACAAATTCAATGGCACAACTTGCCCTAAAACCCACCTCAAGATGTGCGTGGGTGCAATAAGACCTTTTGGTATGGATGATGAGTTCTTTGCTCAATTATTCCAGCAATTGTTAATTGGGGCTACCATTAAGTGGCTCTTAGATCTCGGCCAAAATCACAAAAAAGACATGGGATGACATTTATAATGCTTTTGTCAAATATTACCACTACAACATAGAAGTGGATGTCACCCATCGGGGATTTAGAGACCACTAAGCAAGCCAAAGAGAGTCCTTCACTGTGTTCCTTACAATGTGAAAGGCGAAAGCAGCCCAAATGGTAAATCGTCCATTCGAGGAAGAGCAAATCGATATTATCGTGAAAAATCTCTTCCCCCAATACCAAATTCATATGTAAACCCAGTATCTCTCAGACTTCAAGGCTCTTATTGCTATAGCTTCTAAAATAGAGGATTTGATTCAGTCTAGTCAAATCAATGATGAATTCTCGAGTTTGAGGTACTGCAAGAACACTAACTTCACCTCCAATACCACTCATTCTGCCCAAAAGGAAGGAGAAGTCAATGTTGTTTCCTACCACCAACCTATGAGGTTGGAAAAAAGAAGTTTCTCTGAATTAGGAATGCCTTTAAGCACTATCTATAAGAAGGCCTTGGAAGCCCATCTTTTTAAACCCTTAGAGCCAACACCTCCTAACCTTTTGCCTAAGAATTATAATGCTAGCGAGTGATGTGATTATCACCAAGGACTTGGGTATAAGACAGATGTTTGTAAAGCTCCGAGGCATCGAATTCAGGACTTGATAGACATTGAAGACATCATTGCTCCGAGAGCTAAGCCCATCATCACCTAACATCACTACCAATCCTCTACCTAACCACCAAGAAAATGTCAATTTTATTTCTTCTAATTAACTGAGATTTAATCCTCTCTCTCTCTCTCATCTGCCCCACTTCGAGCTATTGTTGCGTACTTGATCTAAATGACTTTGTCACTGAAGTCAATGCAGTCACCTGGAGTGGAAGAGCTCTCATACCACCTCCATAACCTACAAATTCAAGCCCAGTAAGTCATGTTGTCCCTCCTGCTATTGAAAAATCAAAGCCCTATAATGAACCTAAGAAGGATCCCATTCTCAAGCAATTAAAGAAAACCTAAGTGAACATATCAATATAGAGCCTCATTTAGTACTTTTACCCGCATTGCTAAGCTCTTTGCAAGGCCTTGAACTAATGTTAGGCTCCTATTGATATCTCGCCTTAGACCTTAGTGACATCTTTGACCAATACTGCCAAATCTATGACCATTACTTTCGATGATAATGATATCTCTTATAAAGAAGAAAGCCACAACCATACTATCTACATCACACTGATGACCCGAGGCAAATCTATGCCTATGGTGTTAGTAGATAATGGGTTCGCTTTGAATATATGTCCACTGAAAGTGGCCAGTTGCCTAGGATTAGAGGCTTCAAATTTCATCCCATCGGACCAAATAATGAGAGCATATGACAATACCAAGAGGGAAGTCTTAGAAGTAGCAAATCTTGATGTCACAATTGGACCAATGACAATGCCAATCCCATTTCAAGTGACTGATGTTCCACCTATTTCAATCTCTTACTTGGTAAGTCGTGGATCCATCAAGTGAAAGCAGTCCCTTCCTCCTTGCACCATAAGTTGAAATTTTCTCATAGTACAAATATCATAACCATCCGAGCTAATGTACATGAGAAGAGTGACATTCTGAGCTCTATGTTGATTATGAAAATCAAGCTTGAACCCTCTACCATTCCTCTGTCTGGCTTCTCATTTGATACTATCCAATTTATTCAAGGAGAAGGTAAAGAGTTTGTTCCTTTTGACTTTGATTCATATAGTAATGTGGCAATAGCTAAGATGCTAAAGAAAATAGATTATTTTCCAAGTTTGGGCCTTGAAAGAAACTAGCAAGGGATTGCCCAATTTCCTGAGTACCCTATTGCCACTCCTCTTTTGGTGTTGGCTATGTACTCGAACACAAAGATATTGAAGAATTAGAGGAAAGGGCTAAATTGAGAGCCAAGGCCAAGAAGCAAGGTGAGACTTATGATTGGCCTTTACGCCGTTACTTCAAAAATCTTAATAGATATTTCATAAAAAAGGGAGAAGATTTCCTTTACTATGGCTTTTTCAAACCTTGGTTATATCCTATTTTAAAAAGCTAATCCCTAATTTTGAAATTTTCTTTGATATCAGGCTCAATCTAGAGGAGTGCGAGCCCATCTATCAGCTAGAGGAGGATTGGGAAATGAGTATGGAACCCTCTCTTTTTGAGACCATCCACATGATCACCAACCACCAAAAACTTGATCCCACCAAGCTCATTCAACCATCCTAAGCACCACTGAATAATTGGTATTTTGAGAAGAGCACCAGCCTTGTTATGTCCTCATATAAGTCCCCTGGGTCTAAGTCAAAGTCTGAGTCTAAGTTTGAATATGAATCTATTGAGTCCTTTCAGTCTTCCCTATCAGATTTTGTAATCCGTCTCCTATGCTTATATTTTAAGGCTGATATAACCCACGATGATGGGACATTTATCTTAAATAAAATGAACAAGTTTTCTACTTTCTTGACTCTCTATGCTTTACTTCCTTTGACTTATCATTAAATGAGAAATCTAAAAAAGAAAATGAAAATAAAAAAGAAATAAAAAATGAAAAGGGCAAAAAACTAATCAACTATGGCACGAAGGAGAATCCCAAAATTATATACATTGCATCTGCATATTTTGACACACAGGTATTGTTCTAAAAAGTTTATGAGTTCTTAGACTGTTTTGCATAAGAGCCAAAGGATATGGTAAGGGTGGATTTGAGCATAGTGTAAACCCTTAATTCTGCACCTCTTAGAATTATAAACATTCAGTTGGTAAAGGGATCAATCAAGACTCTTAAACCATCATCAAATCATCTAAGACTCAGTAATGAGTGTAAGGCAATTGAAATCATGGAAAACAGATGAGAAATGAGTGAGAATGGGTGAAAACGGGCAAAACGGGTGAATCAAAGCCGGTTGCAGCATAGTGCCGCAGAGCCTCTTGCGATGCCGCAAAGCCCTCTGCGGTGCCACAGAGGCTTATGAGGCAATTGTGGCATGTTTCTGCTCCCACATTGGAAATTTTAGCCTTTGTGCTTCATTCTTCCCCCTATATATAGATGGTCTCTCTACTTTTCAAAACACACATACTTGGAGGCTTAAAAGGCACTAATTTTAAGTAAATTGCTTTGCTTTTGCTCCTTGCTTTGCAAAGCAAGTTAGGTGGTTTGTCTTTGATTCCTACTTGACTAGTTTAAGGCTTTCCGCCTACCTTTTCAAGGCAAGCTCATTGCCTAAGTCTTTTGTTCATCGTGTGGAGAAGGTGAAGTTGCATTTTGGTGGTCTAAGGTATGTGTCTCTTGTGTAGAGAAGGTGGAATTATGATCCAGTTGTCCGCTCCATCTACCCTACATCCCCAAGTCGCGAAAGCATAAGGTAATCTTCTTTTCCTTTCTATTTGGTTATTATCTCTTTTAGTTAGTTAATTAAATTGATTCATCTAGGTTGCTAGCTAATCAACTTAGTCATCAATTATATTAATTAACTCAATCCTCTATTAATCAATCAATCAAAACATGATAAAGTAGCTAGGCTAAACTAACCTCTTCGCAAAAAGGGAGAACTGCATGGATTCTGATTCCTATTCAAAGGGATACGTAGGCATGCTTGGTCCAAGCATTGAATCCAATTAAAATTAATCAACTATCCCACTATCACCTTCTTCACTTTCTTTTGTGTTTATTTCTTTGCTTTATTATCAGGATTAGTTTGGAGAATGTGTGACTTCCCTAGAACCTATAAGGGCTAGAGGAGGTATCCCCTATGTTTGGGATTTTATTAGTAATATTAATTTTATTTTAGACTATTACTTGTATTTATTATTGGAATCAATGGTCATACATATTATAAATTGTCAATGCATCTTAAATTGTTCATGAAATATATTTTAAGTTACTTTTATATTACTTGGCCAAACATATTTTGTTAAACTGAAAACCTCATCCCCGAATCCTTTTTGGTTTCAAGGCTAGTGATCTTTTTCCTTTGGGTAATGATAGGACTCAAATGGGTTTTTTCCTTATATTTTTCCAAATAAAAATAAATTAAGGTGGCGACTCTAAAATGATTTTCAAAATAAGCTCGAGGGCTTCCTCGTGAGTTCTTTCCCAAATGAGCATCTTGATTCCTCTTAGCAGATCGGACTGGTGCTCGGGTGAGGCCTCACATATAGCAATTCATGATCCTGACTTATAGATATGTGAAGCCTATAAAGCAGAAACTAAGAAGAATAAAGATAGAATGGTCTTTGTAGATCAAGGAGGAAGTAACCAATAATTGATTCATCGAGCCTATCACTTATGCCTCGTGGTTGGCCAACATAGTGCCCATTCCTAAGAAGGATGGAAAGGTTCGAATGTGTGATGACTACAGAGACCTTAGCAAGGCATGCCCGAATGATGATTTTCCTATGCATCATATCGATTTGCTTTTGGACTGCTTGCATCATTGGTCTCCTTGACTGATCTCTATGCGGGCTACAACCAAATTTAAGTCTATACCCCTGATAAGGAAAAGACAACCTTTGTAACAAGTAGGGCATCTACTATTATCGAGTAATGCCTTTTGGTTTGAAGAATTCCAAAGTAACTTATTAGAGAATGGCTACTACTATATTCCACGACATGATACATAAGGATGTCGAGGTATACATGGATGACATGGTTATAAAGTCTGAAACTCCTGAGGGCCATTTTGAAGCCCTAGACCAATTCTTCACTAGGCTCAGACAGTATAATCTCAAGTTAAACCTGGCTAAGTGCTTTTTCAGTGCCTCTTCAGCTATATTTATGGGGCACCTGGTTAGCCAAAGAGGTATAGAAGTGGATCTAGCTAAATCAAAAGCAATTATAGAAATACCTCCCCCTAAAACTAAAAAGGAGATTAGAGGTTTCCGAAATCGCCTACAGTATATCAGCCATTTTATTGTATGACTGGTAGATACCTGTGGGCCAATTTTCAAGCTACTGAGGAAAAAGGCCTCTAAGTAGTGGAATAAAGAATGCTAAGAAGCCTTTTAATGAATCAAGTAATACCTCCTGAACTCACCAATACTGCAACTCCTAAGGCCAGGTCAACCATTATTGCTCTACTTATCAATAACTTCAGAAGCAATAGGTGTGATGCTTGCCCAAAATGCTCCAAACTCATATAAAGATAATGTCATTTACTATTTAAGCAAACGTATGTTAGGTCACAAGCTTAAGTATAACCAAATTGAGCAATTACGCCTAGCCTTAGTTAAGGTATGCCATAAGCTCCAGCACTACTTATGCTCATATGCAACCCATGTGCTAGCTGATAGGAGCCCCTTGAAATTCCTTGACAGCAAAATGGCATGATGGATGACAGTTCTCGCAACATTTAACCTAAAGTGTGTCCGAAGAAAGCAGTTAAAGGAAGCATAATTGCTGACCAACTGGCTGCTACCCCTATGGGAAGTAAAGTATTTGAGCATGAGTTCCCAGATGAGGACATTTTGAATATAGACCTTGAAGTATGGAGCTAGTACCTCCAATAGTAAAGGCTATAGAGGTGACTAGAACTATGCTAGCTCCATAGCCTTTACTATTATAGGTATTGTCGAAAGAGAGAGATATAAGTGATAAAGAGATACACAGGCCTGTCATCATTGAAGTAAAGTGACAACATAGATATAACACTATGTGCATGAATCTTTAGCTTGTTGATGCTAAGCCCTAGTTTTGGGACATCCTCAATTACATCCAGAATGGTAAGTATCCAGAAGGGGCCTCGAAAGCATATAAGAGAAACCTAAGGCAACTATCCGCTGGTTTTATACCTAATGGCGATGTGTTGTATAAGAGAGCCTAAGACAATATCCATCTATGATGCATAACTGAAAAAAAAGCCTAACAAATTATGAAATGGGTTCATGATGGAGAGGAAGGCCTACACATGAATGGTGTAGCTTTAACATGAAAGATAGCAAATTTGGGCTACTTTTGGCTAACTATGAATGACGACTGCGCAAAGTATGTATAGAAATGTCATAAATGTCAGATCTTTGCCAAACTCGAATGTTAACCCTCTGTTCCTTTGAATCTAATAGCAACACCATGGCCTTTTGCTACCTAAGGTATAGATATCATTGGGAGAATATCTCTAAAGTCCTTTTGTGGGCATGAGTACATTCTAATAGCCATAGACTACTTTACAAATTGGATTGAGGCAGCGCCATATCAAGTCTTAAATGCAAAGAATGTGGCATACTTCATCCAAACCAATATCCTATATTTGTTTGGAACCCCTTTGAGCTAATCACAGATAATGGCTCCCACTTTCACTTCAGAAAAAGGGGATTCATCATCACCTCTCCTCTCCTTATTGACCACAGACTAATGGTGCGGTTGAAGCTGCCAATAAGACCATTAAGACTATTCTGCAGAAAGTTATTAAGAAACATAGGGACTCATGAATGACTGCCTGCTGCTTTATGAGGATATAGAACTACTGTTCGTACTCCAACAAGGTTAATCCCATATGCCTTAGTCTATGGAATGGAGGTTGTCTTTCCCATAAAGATGCAAATTCAATCTGCTAGGGTAATGAGAGAAAGTCAATTGAGTGAGGCCAACTGGATCAAAGGATATTATGAGCAATTGAATGTTATTGATGAGAAGATAATTGATGCCTTATAAAAGATCTAGGGTTACCAACAGAGGCTAGCCAGAAATTTTAATAATAAGGTAAAGGATAGGGTCTAGAGGAAGGCAATTTGGTTTTGAAAGAGATTCGTGTCCTGGTTTATGACCCAAGAGGAAATTTAGACCAAACTGAGCTAGGCCATATGTACTTAAGAAGATTTTATCTGGCGAAGGTTCCATTCTCATAGATGTGGACTGAAAGGAGTTCTCTAATCACTGCAATTTAGATTAGCTAAAAAGATATTTTGACTGAGGATGATATCTGCATTCTTTCTATCTAATTTTTTTGTTCAAAGTAATGTAATCAGAACTATATGGACCTTATTCTTCCTAAAAAAAGTAATAAAAAAATGAATGATGATGATAACTGTAAGGAATACATAGATAGCTGAACTCGGGTGCAGTCTAAAGCATAATAAAAAAATATTTTGTTTGCATCACAATCTCATCTCCTTTGTACCTAGTGCATCATTTAGTTCTTTTGTCTAAACAAAAAATAAAAAAAAATAAAGAAAAAAAATGCTCACTAAGTTAAAAACCCAAAAGAGCAGCTTAGATAAGAATTACAGCAAAAGTAAAAGTATCTCATATAATGATGATCAGATTTTGCAAGAGCATACAATCCATCATCACAAAAAGGATAGCCTTTATCTATACCTAGGGGTTATCTTGTGGTCATATCAGCTTACAGGCATGTACAAAATAGAAGCTTGCAGCTAATGTCCTAAACAACCACCAAAATGAATAGATGACTATCTCTATTTAGTCAACCTTCATCCTCTTCCTCCTCCTAGAATGCACGTCTCTCTCATAATCAGACCCTGCCACAATCTCCTCAGATGTCATGCCCCATATCCTAATCTTTGTATCATCCTTCATAATGTCAGTAAATGGGGTGCTCGTAATACTAGAATTGCTACTTACGATCACTTTGGTCAGCCTACTCTAAGCCAGTAGGTCCTGAACTGCTTGTTATAACCCTCATTTCAAAGTCTCTTTAGCTGGAGTTCCCCTATATACTCTGACAATAGCAGTCACCCTCTATGCACTCATTGCTATAATCCTCCTCTGTGCAATCATAGTAGTGTCGCCTGAATGTCTAACTATAATCACAGTCCTCCTAGTCACTACCACTACAATCTAGGTCACTACTACAGCATGTAGTGTTGATCCTCTTATAGCACCTTTTATCTCTCCCACATGTCGAGTCACCTCCTTTGTCCTGGCAACGGTCCCATGGTTGTTAGTATCTCTAGCAACTACCTCTTTTGTCTTGTCACTCTCTATCTCCCTAAGCAAAGCAGCACGGTGCTCTCTTTCGATTGGCTAGATTGTCTTAGTTAACTAACTGTAGTACCTCTTAGTAGTACCAAAGCCAACCTCTAGTCTCGGTGCATGGAAACTCCTCATCCACCCTCTTTTGATAGCCCTAGCAATAGGAGCTGTAAGCTGTGCAGACTTTAGAAAAGGCATAAATAGGGCCACATCCTGAGTTTGACCCATCTATCGCAAGGCCCCTGTACCATAGTAAAAAGATGTCCATACCAAGCCTAGCAGACAGACCACCCGATACTTGTGGCTCATCATCATAAAAGACCTGATCCTATACCACTAGTAATGCCAAAGTATGTCCTCTAGGGTAAGCTCTAAGAGGCATCTAATCCACCCTCGAACTGATCCCTGTCTCACTGGGATGGGCTGTGTCCGATACTGAATGGCTATTATAGGCTCTTGGCCTAAGGAGCAACCACCCTTAAGTGGTCCATCAACTATACGTGCAAAATAAATCAAAAAATAAAAACTAGACACCCATAAAATACCTGTCCCAAAAAGGATAAAAATAGACAAATTTCCATTTTCTCACCTAAAGAACAACTGGAGATATAGTCCATCTCTCCAAGCCTCAAATAAAACAGTCGAGACTCATTAATGTCTTCACTAACACAGCCCTAATCACAGAGCTACTCTGCTCTATTTATAGTACTAAGCTAGCCATTCTAGCATCCCCCAATAGGCGAACCCGAGAAACAGATATCTGACCATCAAATAGAAAACTAAGGCTCATATCCTAAGCATCTGTCTTCTTATATCATCTTGGTCACCAGAATCATGAAACTCCTCAATGATCATAGTTAGATCCACTTGCCCCTTTACCACCATCCGACTAGCTATGTCCTTTGGCAAAGCTAAAAATTCTTGAAAAACTCTATAATGCCCAACTCTAAACTCTAGTCCTACTAGAACTGCCTCTAGATCGCTACCTAGTATGATGCAGAATTTCTCAAATGTAGGGCATAACTCCTCCATACCCACACCTAATCGAAAAACCTGATAGCCAAATCCCAAAATCGAAAACACACCCTTAGAAAGTTCTAATCCACCTGAACTCCTCTCAGAGCCACCATAGTTGTAATCCCATATTTACCCAAATTTATCTTATCCACTTTATCAAGCCTCTTCATACACATACACATATAGTAACTAAAATATGGCTCCATAAATGTGAAAAAATAAGTGAGAAAGAATAAGAAAAAGTGAAAAAATAGGGCAAATGAAGAGAAAGTCAACAAACGGGTAGAGTTTTGGCTCTCAAATGAAAAAATGGATGGATTTGCTTCAAAATTATTGCCATATACAAGCCTTAAGGTATCACATCAAGGTCAAGTCAAAAAGCTACTCTGCTAATGGCTTTGCCGCAGAGAACTCCGGTGGTGCTGCTGCCTCATCCGGCTACAATCGCCTCATGGTGCCAGTCATCTCAGTGGCATGGCCTTTGGTCCCCACAAAGCAAAATTAGGTCATCTTCTTCCCTTATTGGGATAGAAAATTTAGAATAAATTTTTTTTAGAATATCTCATGGCTAGAAACCATAAGGAATAATGAGAGAAATGAAGCCACAAATTAGCAAAGCCAAGTCTTTTGACATGCATTTAAATATAAACTTGCATCCACGGTATACATTCACCATTATCAATTGCAAACATGAATTCATAAAATAAGCATAGAGGATAAAATAAAAGCATTAGAGGAGTCAAATCATGCATACATGGCTTGTGCCAATCATGTGCATAACATGAAAAATACATACATCAAGTGCATAGTCATAAGCAAATGCAGTATAGACATCCAAAAGGGAAAGCAAAAAGAGGTCAACATGAGCCTCTGCATCAGTAGCCTCATCACTAGTGTCAGTCCCCTCTCCTCTACCTACAATACAATCCTCATCACCCTGGCCTTTAGACTTTGATATGTCAATACAGGTGAGTAAGCTGCCTATGGCCATCTCCATCCGCCGAGACATCCAATAAGTGTTCTGAGCAAACTTTAAAGGGATCTATATAAAAGAGTGTCAGATATTTTGAATTTTTTTCAAAAGGCACAAATACAACAGAAATCCTACACAAGGATCCTTTCCAAACGCAAGGAAATCAAAGGAACAAAGACATACATCAACACTAATGGGAACATCTCGCACTCTAAGGCAAATAATATCAGGCACCATCAACATCCTTATAGTACCATCTGATCCGTAATAAGCAATATGATCAAAGATATGGTACTCTGTATCCCAGCCCATTAGGCCTAAACTCTAGCTAGGGTCGGCAGCATGACTCGCTCCTTAAGCATGGCCTCAGGAAGTACTAGCACTAGAAGCCTCGAAAATAGTTGGGGGGATGCTCTCTCTCTGAATGGCAGGGGTAATGGAAAAACGCCTATGTGGTGTGATTTGACACATCAAAAACTACTAGCAGAAGTTGTCATAAGGAGAGTCGATAAGCTAAAAATGATATGCCTCCCTCCCAATGAAAAGATCTAAAGTAACTTAGATGTCTAAATCAAATCTTATATCCACTGGCAAAGAGCACGGCACATGACACAACCCTAATGTCTAAAAGCTCACCTTTGGCCTAGATAGTACATGCAAAAGTAAAGAGATCGCAGCAACACTCATCTATAGGAAAGGCCCTCTATAAAATTCACTAAAGGAGTGAGCAACATACTCTCCCTAAATGGCCTTGTGATCTACTATAAGCAACTAATAAGCATACCATAACAAATAATAGCAGAAGAATGAAAGATAAGAGGAATACATGTTCGTCAGTCAACTGGTTGAAGTAGGCTCTTCATGTCAGAACACCATGCGAACTAGAGGAATCTTAGTTCAACTCCACCCATCTTTTCCATACTGGGAAATCCTACTCACTGCTTAATCAACCGAGGGGAGGTTGATAGGAAGTACTCATATGCCCACATCTACAACACAAAGGCATCAAAAATTAAGTCTCTCAGAAAAAAAAAATGCCATGGCTGTGACAAAAGATATAACCTAATGAGCATGATGCATACCTCCCAAATTAGTATTGTCCCACCAATGGATAGTACGTGCCCACAGGATAGATCTATCATATCATGGTATATGGCATTCAAGACCACACCTTTCCAGTCATACTCTGCCCACCTATCTATCTGGGCTAAGCTCTTTAGGATATTCAAATCTACCATATCCTTCATGTTATAGGTAAAAATACAGCTCGTGATGACTAGAAGACAGGTGAGCAAGGGTCTCATCTAGAATAAGATCTCCAGAAAATAGCCCCTCTAGCTTCTTATAAAGGAGTGTGCACCTGACAGTGATGCTCTCCATAGGAGGGGCAAAACTAATCAATGCAGTGATCTCTCTTTCAGTATACTCATCTCTCCAATCATTGCACATATCAAGGGGCTAAGACCCGAATTGAACCCCTAATATCATATAAACAAGTGAAAAGTATTGGTAGTGTCCCACTACCTCTCTACCAAAGCCTTTATTAGGTTCATGTTAACACAATCGAGTGTCTACAACTCTAAAAAGTCGATAAAGCCTGTCGATTCCAGGAAATTCCTTATAGCACTCCCTGTGGCAATGCACTTGATCACCATATCTAAATTACACCGTCCACCCCAATTTCAGATAGTTTTTACCTGTAATGGACCAATAAGCACAATACATATATTGTGCTAGACTGAGAAGCAAAAAAGGATTCAGAGGGGGACAAATGAAATACTGACTGCTATGTTCCTGTCATATGAAACATGATCTTGAGGGTCCTATAGTTGAATTGAGGGATGAAAATTTTTCCTCGGTGCCTCATATAGTTAACCTAGGAGTCCACCAGCTAAGGACATGGTAGTGCATCTAGACAAAGAAGCTATCGCTACAAATCATTAAATCTGAAAAGCAAGAGAAAACAAATGAAAAAAAAAAGAGAGAAAAAAACTTATTATTTTATTAAAAAAAGAAAAAAAAACTTGTTATTATTATTTTAAAAAGAAGAAAAAATTTTATTACCATTATTATTAAAAAAAGAAAAAAATTACTGTTATTATTATTATTATTAAAAAGAGAAAAAAAAAGAGAAAGAAAGAAGAAGCACACGTTAGAGTGAGCTTAAGAGAGGAGTGGAGTGTGTGTGTGTGTACAGAAAAATGTGGAATGTGAGCTATTTATATATTTTAGAGTGATGAAAAGATGACATAGTGCATAGTATAATATGCCCTATAATTATCTAGTTGCATAAAAATATATTTTTAGCCTACCTCAACTTTGAATCTAAATCTGAAAGTTTTTATGTGTTTATGAGATTTTTATCTACCCATAGACACCTCATTCACCTATTTTCTGACTGAAATGCAGTTTTTTACATTAAAAATAGAAAAATTATGAACTTAAAAATTCACCAGTCTCCCAAAAATCGTCAAATCAAGTTCTAAAAATACCAAAATTATCTCATTACAACCAGAATCATTTTCCATACTCAGATCTACTAAAGTTTTGAATTCACTGTCATCAAAACTATCGAATTGATAGAGAGCCTCGATGAGGAGGCAGCTGTGAATTCTCATTTCAAAACCTTCAAAATTAATTCTAAACTCACTAGCACTGATCGAAATGTTTTTAGCACAATCTAATGCTTTTTCTAGCACTGGCTAAAAAATTTTTAGCACAATCTGATACTTTTTCTACCCTGACTGGATTTTCTACATCAGACAGTATTTTTTGAAAATTAACCAGATCTTTTCTCAGACTGACTGTTCAATTACTCTAAAATTAATTTCAAGCCTATCAAAGTTGATTGATAAATTTTTTGAATTCTGACCCAAGCACCAAAGCAAAATTCTAGCTGGCACGCCCACTAAAGCATTTGGTGATGCCGACACCCTGCCAAACTGCATGCCGCCTGCTATATCAGTGGCGTGGCCCTCACTGTAAAACCTTGAATTTTCACATTTCTAAATTATATTTTTTTTGAAAAGAATATTTATTAAATTAAATAGTATTTTACTATTATGTGATAATTTTCTTCTTAAATTTAAATTAATTAAATTATTATTATTATTATTATTATTATTATTATTATTATTAAGGGCAGAAACTGATTGGTTCCTTAGAACCAATCCACATCTGCCATCCCAGCCAAAGAAGAACAAAAAGACACAGAGAGAGAGAGTGAACGGAGGAGCTTATGCCAGTTTGAGGGTCAACATCCGACCATTGGACCGCCGCATGCATCAGCCAGGAAGAATAAACAGGTGCCGATGACGTAAGCATATTAGTAGTATCATTCATTGAGTTGAGATGCTCACCCCTATATCCCTATTATTTTTTCAGGTTATAGGATTAGCTTAAAGTTATGATTATTGTTGAGTCTTTCTCTATCTTCTTTTCCAATAAAGTATTTATGATATTTTATTATTGTACTATTATTTTAGAATTCTATAATTACAATACTGTGGTCTATATTATGTTATTATCGGTACCTATTTGTTGTATTATTCATATGAGATTTTCTGCTAACAGTACTTTTATATATATTAATATCATTATTGTATACTACTATGGCATGATATGAAATCGATTGGCTATTTTGTTAGCAAACTGAATTAGCATAGGATAAGAGTTATGAAATCTTTATATTATTTTATTATTTTATTTTCTGCTAGTGGTCTAATCTTTTTAGGCTTACTGGGGCACTAGAAGACTTAAGCTTTCCCATGACTCAATGCCAGTCACGTGCCTTGAGAGTCAAGTCATGACAAAGTTAGTATCAGAGCGTGGTTTACTTTTCTTAGGGACTGTAATTGCTGAACTTAAGGTTCATACACATCTTTTTGTTCTCATTGCCTCTATTATTTGTGTTTTCATTTTGCAACGCATTTATATATGATATTGATAGGGTATATAAAAAGTTTTATTGTAAGAGTTATCTTTCTTTACTTGATAAACTATTGCTTTCTTTTTAGTATCATGAGTGCCATATTTAGGTGAGCAACTGTAAGAGCTCAAGCAGCTGCTAATAGGGAGCAGGATGCTCCAGAGGGGGAGGGCTTTAGAGGGCCAGTAGCCCTAGCCCCGAAATGCCAAGATAGGCATCAGCAAGATGTTGAGGAAGCACTTGCAATTGAGGCTGTATTAGCTAGAGTTCAGAGAATTATGTCAGATGTGGCTAAGGTAAATTCGCCAGCTTCCCCAGCTACTACTTCTACTCTTTCTTTAGAAAGATTTCTTAAATATCATCCTCCTACTTTCTCTGGGCATGAAGAACAGGCTCATGATTTTGTGGATAATTTCAAAGAGATTTGTTTAGAGTTAGGTTGTGTGGATACCAGATCCATATATTTTGCTAGTAGGAGGTTAGAAGGGTCATCTTAGACTTGGTATAAGGATTATGTCAGGTCTCGATATCAACAGATGTCATAGGAAGAGTTTTCTGGTGAGTTCCTAGCCTGGTTTGTTCCTCCTGGGTTTGTATATAGGAAGATGTTTGAGTTACAGAGTTTGAAGAAGTATGAATAGACTTTTATAGCAAATTTTACTAGTAAGTTCCTGAAACTGTGTAAATTTATGCCATCAATTATTCTAGACAAGGAAACCAAAAAGTTCATATATGCTAGAGCTCTAGGAGAGGGCTTTGAGTCATTAATCACTAGGCATCAGGGCCAACCTTTCAGTCAACTAGTAAATGATGTAAGAGATATTGAGTTAGCCTTAGAGGAAAAGAAAAAGAAAGCTAGAGGGATTGGAAGAAAGGAAGGACAGAGTGTTTTAGAGTTTATTAGCACTAATGGTACTTTTTCTATAGGTACTTACTCTTCAGACTTGCAAGGTTCTTTTAGACGAAAAGGTAAGGACAACCACAGAGGAAAAGTGAGGCGTGGTAGAAGTTTTAGTGGTAGTAGTGGTAACTCTAGTTTCAGTGGTTTAGGACTTGGTTCAAGTACTACTGCATGTGTCAAATGTGGAAGAGCCCATCAAAGGCCATGTTTTCAAGGCTCAAGTGTTTGTTTTGGATTTTGCTAGAGATTGCTCTTCATCTGGAGGACAGAGAGGAATTTCTCAAGGGTTCACCCAAGGATCTTTTGCTACTGTTGTTCAGCCCATGCACACCTCCACATCAAGTGGATGATTTGGTGGCTAGCATGGCCATGGTTTTAGAAGCAGAGGCAAAGGTCAAAGCCAAGGATTGAGTTTGGGTCAAGTGGGCAGAGGACAAAATTAGAGTGATGCTAGAGTTTATACCTTCACTTAGCAAGATGCTCAGGCTTCTAATGTAGTGGTGGCACATATTCTTCCTATTTATTCTTTTGAGGCTCATATACTATTAAATCTGGGTGCTATTTGTGTCCCTCAGTTTTGCAATAAAGCTTGATATAATGCTTATTAGTTTATAATATCCGTTGTCGATTGCCACTCCTATAAGTGATTCCTTGTTAGTGGATATAACATTTCTAGCATGTCCAGTTTAGGTTAAAGGCATAATCTTTCCTACTAATTTGATTTTGCTTGATGTGGTGGACTTTGATGTAATTTTGGGAATGGATTGGTTGTTGACTCATTTTGCTACCCTTGATTGCCGTAACAAGGAAGTTATTTTCCGTATACCTAGTGATAGGAAATTTTCTTTTAATGGAGATAAATGTAATGCTCCTTGTAATCTTATATCAGCTATTAGTGCTAGAAAATTATTGCATCATGGTTGTCAAGGTTATCTAGCCCTAGTGAGAAATGTCTCTAAAAATGCTGGGAAGTTAGAAAATGTATATGTGGTGAATGAGTTTCTAGATGTTTTTCCTAAGGAGCTTCTAGGTTTGCCGCTGATAGAGAAATAGAATTTTATATCAATGTTATGCCTGAGATGAATCCAATATCCATGCCACCTTACAGAATAGCGCCTACAAAATTAAAGGAACTAAAAGAGCAATTGCAGGATTTATTAGATAAGAGTTTTATTTGTCCTAGTACATCACCATGGGGGTGCTCCTATGTTGTTTATGAAGAAGAAGAATGGGTCAATGCATCTCTGCATTAATTATAGACAGTTAAATAAGGTCACTATAAAGAATAAGTATCCTCTTCCCCTAATTGATGATTTGTTCGATCAGCTCCAAGGTGTTAAATGTTTCTCTAAGATTGATCTCCATTAGGGTTATCACTAATTAAAGATCAGGAAAGAAGATATTCTTAAGACTGTATTCAAGACTCATTATGGACATTATGAATTTCTAGTAATGTCTTTTGGACTTACTAATGCACTTGCTACTTTTATGGATCTGATGAATCGAATTTTCAAACCTTTCTTGGATCGTTTTGTCATTGTGTTTATTGATGACATCTTAGTGTATTCGAGGACACTTGAAGAATATGCCCAACATTTGAGAGTAGTTTTGCAGACTTTAAGGAATCAGCAGCTTTATGCTAAGTTTTCTAAGTGTGAGTTTTGGTTGGACAGTATGGCCTTTGTAGGACACATAGTCACTAAAGATGGTATACTTGTGGATCCTAAAAAGGTAAAAGATATCACCAATTGGGAAAGGCCTACTACAGTCACTAAAGTTCATAGTTTTCTAGGATTAGCAGGGTATTATCTTCATTTTGTTCAAGATTTCTCAAAGATAGCAACTCCTCTAACTCGTCTGACCCAGAAGAATGTCAAATTCTAATGGATGGAAGCGTGTGAAGAAAGTTTTCAAAGGCTTAAGGATTGTCTCACTTTAACTCCAGTATTAGCATTACCTTCAGGTACTGGTGGTTACACTACTTAATGTGATACATCAAGGGTCAGTTTGGGTTATGTTTTAATGCAACATGGCATTGTAATTACTTATGCTTCTCATCAGCTGAAGAAGCATGAGCAAAATTACCCCACTCATGATCTAAGCAGCAGTAATTTTTGCATTAAAGATTTGAAGATATTATTTATATAGGGAGACCTATGCGATATACACAGATCATAAGAGTCTAAATTATATCTTTGACTAGAGGGATTTAAACTTAAGACAAAGAAGGTGGATGGCACTTCTTAAGGACTATGACTGCACCATTTTATACCACCCTAGTAAAGCAAATGTTGTAGTGGATGCCTTAAGTAGGAAATCTTTTGGTAGTTTGGCTCATATTGTTGTTCAGAAAAGACCGATAGTTAAAGAGTGAGTAGAATTGTTTGATAGTGGATTACAATTGGAAGAGCACAATACTAAGATATTGTTAGCATATTTTTCAATCTATTATGTTTTAGTCAAAAGGATTAAGGTGGCTAAATGGCATGATCTATAGTTGTGTAGGATCATAGAGGAAGTGCAGGAGGGAAATAATAATGAATTCATGATTAATGATAATGGACTGCTTTGGCTTAGCTCACGTTTGTGTGTACTGGATGTGGACAATTTGAGGAGAGAAATTTTGGAAGAGGCACACCTTACAGCATATAATATACATCCAGGTTCTACCAAAATGTATCATGATTTGAAAAGTGTTTATTAGTGGAAAGGCTTGAAAAAGGACATCGCAGAATTTGTCTCTTGATGCCTCTCATGTCAACAAGTAAATTTAGAACACCAGTAACCTTCTGGATTTTTGCAAACACTTCCCATTCCTGAGTGAAAATGGGAAAGAATAACCATGGATTTTGTGACTAGATTACCTAAGACCATAGCTGGGTATGATTCCATATAGGTGATTGTGGTTAGATTAAACAAGTCAGCTCATTTCATCCTAGTGGAAGTTAATTATTCAGTTGCTAAGTAGCAAGGTTATACGTAGAGAAGATTGTTTGCTTGCATGGTGTACCAGTCTCCATTGTATCAAATAGAGGACCTCAATTTACTTCTGGATTTTAGAAATCTTTGCAAGATGCTTTAGGTACAAGATTGGATTTTAGCACTGCCTTCCACCCTCAAACAAATGGTTTGTTTGAGAGAATGATTTAGACATTGGAAGATATGCTGCATATGTGTATACTTGACTTTGGAGGTCATTGATGTTCATAATAGCCATTAATTGAATTTGCCTACAATAACAGTTATCATATAAGCATCGGTATGGCACCGTACGAGGCTCTGTATGGTAGAAAGTGTAGACCTCCTGTATGTTGAGAAGAAGTGGGAGAGAAACAATTGTCAGGGCTAGAGTTAGTGCAGATAACTTCATAAAGAATTCTTGTAATTTGAGAACGAATGAAAATAGCTTTTAATAGGTAGAAGAGTTATGTTGATCACAGGCGAAAAGATGTATCCTTTAAAGTAGGTGATTTCATTTTTTTGAAAGTCTCTCCTATGGGAGGAGTAATGAGGTTCGGCAAGAAAGGGAAGTTGGCCCCAAGATATATTGGTCCATATTTGGTTATTGAGCGAGTTAGGGCTATTGCATATCGGTTAGACTTACTAGCGAATCTCTCTCATGTTCACCCTGTATTTCATATTTATATGTTGAGAAAGTATATCCCCGACCCTTCTCATGTGTTGCAGCCTCAAGAGATTCAAGTTTGTGAAAACCTATCCTATGAAGAGATTCCGATAGCTATTTTAGATTTTCAAATTCGAAGACTTCATTCTAAAGAGATTCCTATGGTTAAAGTTATGTGGCGTAATCATACGACTGAGGAGTGTACGTGGGAAATAAAGGCTGAGATGAGAGAGAAATAACATATTTATTTGAAATTAATTGATATACTTTTGTTATTGTATTTTATGTATTTTATAGTTACCTTATGTATTTAAGGAAATGAGTTCTTACTAGTTTGGGTAATGAATATAATGTTTTTAGTTTCATTATTTTATTTTAAAATTCGTGGATGATTTTTTTTTAAGGGGAGAGATTGTAAAACCTTGAATTTTTACATTTCTAAATTATATATTTTTTTTCAAAGGAATATTGATTAAATTAAATAGTATTTTACTATCATGTGATAATTTTCTTCTTAAATTTAAATTAATTAAAGTGTTATTATTATTATTATTATTATTATTATTATTATTATTATTATTATTATTATTATAGGGGCAGAAACTGATTGGTTCCTTAGAACCAATCAGCATCTACCATCCCAACCAAAGAAGAACAAAAGACAGAGAGAGAGAGAGAGAGAAGTGAACAGAGGAGCTTTTGCCAACTTGAGGGTCATCGTCAGACCACCGGACCACCGCAATTGCTAGCTAGGAAGAATCAACAGGTGCCAATGAAGCCACCAACCAAAGCTCATCGCTGTTCACCAAATGTGCAGTTTAAAAGTCTGCTGATAAGGATTTTTCAAGCTATTTTTTGACTATTTTCAACCTCTATTCATGATGATTCTAGTACCGTTAGATCCCTCTCTTCTTAAGCTTCATTTTGGTATAACTTTTGCTAATTTTGGTGAATGTTGATTTTGGCAGGAACCTGGCGATCCTCTCGACTGCCAACACAAATCTCGTCAGATGACCGGTGAGTGAGGGAGAGTGACATACATATTTGGATTCTACGCATTGAGACAAGTGCTTTGGTGGTGAGTTCATGGCGATCAGTTACCATTTAGATTTTTCAGTGAGTGTCGTTTAATGTACTCCACATTGAGTTTTCAACGTATATCCAATTTTTCAAGCAAGTTGTCTATTTAGATGATAGTGGAAGAGTTTAGTAGATACAATTTTAATTGATTAATTAATTAGTAATTATAAAGTATTTTTAGGTTGTTCTTAACTTCAAGGGGAGACTATGTTGTTTGAATAAAATAGATTATATAATTGTCATTATATTCCTATTTTGATAATCTTGTAATACTTTATTTTATAGATCATCTAGGATCATCCTCTACAGCTTCTAGTCATAATCAGTGAACTTTCGGCTTCCACTCTTTTGTACTGTGAGTGATACTTCTAATATACTTTCCTGTTAATCATGATTTGCATTGAGTGTGTGTGTGTGTGTGTGTGTGTATATATATATATATATAGTTATACTCATGTAATAGGAATTATATATATTGTTATCTTGACATCCATGTGTGTTTTCCATTTTATTAATGTGTTGCATATTATATGTGTGTGTTGGAGGGAGTCAGAATGATACAGAAACCATATAGGATTTATAGATATGATTATGATAAGATTGAGAAGATGAGCTATAACTAGTGGATGTTGGCCGGGTTGCTAATCACTTGGACTGTTGCCTATCGAGCCAAGGCTGCGTGGTACAGACTAATAACAGCCAGACTTATTGGACATAAAAGACAAATTATTGGATTAAGAGAGTGAGTATGAGGGCATCGGCTCCCTAAGTTTGAGATTAGTGTGGGTTCTGTGGACTGAACTCCGTCCTTATATGTTTTATAATGATTGGTTATTTGGATGACATAATTGCATAACATTAATCTAGATTTATTTGGTTCACTAGGTAAGCATATTAGTAGTATCATTCATTAAGTTGAGACACTCACCCCTATCTCCCTATTATTTTTTTTTGGTTACAAGATGAGTTTAAAGTTATGATTATTGTTAAGTCTTTCTCTATCTTCTTCTCCGACAGAGTATTTATGATATTTTATTATTGTACTATTATTTTAGAATTATCCAATTACAGTACTTTGGTCTATATTATGTTATTATCAGTACCTATTTGTTGTATTATTCATGATGAGATTCTCTACTGACAATACTTTTATATATATTAATATCATTATTGTATATTACTGTGGCGTGATATGAGATGGGTTGGCAATTCTGTCAACAGACTGAATTAGCATAGGATAAGAGTTATGAAATCTTTATATTATTTTATTATTTTCTTTTCTGCTAGTGGTCTAATCTTTTCAGGCTGACTGGGGCACTAGAAGCCTTAAACTTTCCAATGAATCAGTGCCGGTCACGTGCCTCGAGAGTTGGGTTGTGACACTCACCACCCCACTTATAGTCTTTAAAATACCCCTAATATGATTTTTTTTAGTATTTTTCTAACCCTACTCATCATTGTCTTTTCATATTTTCACTTCCTAAACTACCCTCAATCCCATTTGCCTATAAATAGGCCTCCCATTTCTCATTACTCCTCACTCCAAAATTGATATTGATTACTCTATCAATTTTTCTTTTTCTTCTTCTCGCTTCATCCACTTTTTAATTAATTAATTAATCATTTTAATTAATTAATTTTTTCACCCAAACTAAATTAATTAATCTTTTTAATTTACTAAAATCTTTTTTAATCACTCAAAAGTTAATTAATTAATTAATTAATTAATTAATCAAATTAAATCAAATTAAATTAAATCAAATTAATTACTTTCTTTTTTAAAATCAAATTAAATCAAAATATTTTTATCACTCATCCACTATATTAATTAATTAATCATTTTAATTAATTAATTCATTTGCCAATCATTTTCTAAAATCCTCAATCAATCCAACCATTTGGTCTCAATAAAATGAAACTTCAGTCTAGCAAAATATTTTTTCCATCATGTCCATCAAAATCCAAGGTATTTTCATCAACTCATCCCTAACCAAAAATCATTTTAATCAATCCATAAATCTCTCCACTTAATCGTGAAACGAACTACGTGGGCTTTAATCCCGATTCAATGGGGGTACATAGGCAAATTAGGAATTTAAATCCAAACCTCAAATCTAATTTTTCAAATTAAATTTATTTTCCATTTTTCCAAATGTTGATATTTGCAAGGAAATATGTGGTCTTCCTAGAATCTCATAAAAGCTAGAGGAGACATTCCAATTTTTATTAATGTAATTGCCTTGATTGGAATTAAGGAGAGATTATGTGATTCCCCTAAATCCATAAGGATTAGAGCAAACACTCTCCTTAATTTATGAACATTTACTTTTATAGTTTTACTAATCCCCCATGCACCCTACATTCATGTTATACCATATTCATGTATTTTTTTTTATTATCATCTTATAAATGTCATTTATGAAATCAATTTTTCTAAAGTTAAATTAAACTTAAGAGCCAAATTTAGATTATTTAACCAAAAACCTAGTCCCTGATCTTAACCTGTTTCAAGACTAGTGATTTTATCCTCAGGTAAATTAATTGAAAATTAATAAATTGGAGTCAATTGAGCCTTTTTCTTAATTTTTCCATTTAAAAATAAATTAGGGTGATAACTCCCAAAATCATTTTTCAAAATCGACGAATCCAAACATGAGGGTTCCATCGTGAGTCTAAATCTAAATAAACATTCCAATTCCCTATAGCAGATCGGGCCGGTGCTCAGGCAAGGCGTCACAGCTAATATGTTGGATCAGAGGGAAAATGTTGAATACATGGAGTATTCCTTTAGGCAAATGTATGGTTCTCATTTGGGTGGGAGCATGTTTCCAACTATTAAGCATGAATGATCTATATGCTCTTTAATTAGTATCAGAGCATGTACCCATCACAACCTTCCTCTCAATCAAATTCACAAAGTAAACTTACCAATTCCCATACCTAATATGATTCAACTTTTCAATCAATGAAATCAATCTCTATTTTAAAGTCTAAGTTTAGGTACCATAAAATGAAAATGGGAGCAAGCAAAATAAACTTGATATTTATCTTGGTGAATCAATCTTAGAGGATGAGGATAATTTGGAATTGTTAAAATGGTAAAAGCTAAATTCAGAGAGATTCCTTGTCCTATTTGGACTAGCCAGGGATGTTTTAGCTATTCCTAATTCCACAGTGGCTTTAGAAAGTGCTTTCAGTAGTTCTGGTTGAGTCCTTGATTATTTTAAGAGTTCATTAACTCTAAGAATTGTGGAAGATCTAATTTTTGCACAAGATTGGATTAGGCTATCTAATAAACCAATCATAATTAAGGAGTCTCTTGAAAAACTTGAAAATTGGAAAAAAGATGTTAATTTATTCATTATTGTATTAGTTTTCTAATTTAATTTTGTTTTCTTTTTGTTTTTTATTATTAGTGTTTTTAACTGAATATTTGTCAATATCTTATTTATTATGCCAAATTGCCAAATGTAGGACTTGTACATTTTGTTCTGCATCAAATTAATTGCATTTTTTGTTCTCAATTAATGTTGTTCTTTTTGTTCAAACAGAAGTTTTTGTGAATTTTTATTTTTGGAAAGTTTTTCCATAATTTTCTCTTCTATTATTTATTTATGTTACTAGGTTATTCATTTAGTTGATTGATAATGTTTCCTATTCTATGCAGATTAATTTTTTGCATTTGTCCGTTGACTTATTTTGTTGGTAGCTAACCATGTAATTCATGAATCATGATGGCTTGGTAGTTGTTGCTTTCCTTTTTTAAAATGCAACTTCTGCTCTATGTAAATTTATAATTGCTGCATTTATGAAGTTCTCTTATTCCTTTTGCCTTTTTTATTACTTTATGTGTTTTAATACTTTTGGTTCATTTTACCTATTTTGCTTTATTGCAATTATGTGATTAATGCCAATCATTTATAGTGCAACATCTTGTTTAGCATGACAATAACTTTTGTAGCTATTATGGATTGGTAAGTATTGACTGAATTCAATTAATCATTTGGATTTTTGTGGTTTAGTCATACATAATGGCAGTGGCACTATTGTGGTAGTGGAAATCTCGCATAAAATCTTTCCATCTTTTAGCTAAGTCTTGCTATGTTCTTTACATTCTTTCCTTCTTATTTATTATTTATGACTTTCTGTTATTATATCTCTTTCATTTTTTTTATGTTATTCCTCCTTTCTATTTTTTTCATTTCTTTATTTACTTTTATTATTTGCTATGCTTGGTTTTTTGGCAATGATGATGTCATGCTTTAATTTTCTTGATGTAATTGAATGCTTGTGTTGGATTAAAATATGGGAGGGAGGCACGAATTATGTTGCTTGTAGCCATTTAATTTGACTGTAATTACATCAACAAAATTAAGCCCTAAGCCTCTCCTTTTCATTTTATTCCTTTTCTTCTCTCTTTCTCCTTAATTGGGCAAGGATAATAAAATCACCTCTTCTGATTTTCTAATATAAAAAGAATATATGCGTCGAGTTAATTGGAAGTGAGGCACTATGAAGTATTAATGTTTAATAATGCAGTCGAGTTAATTTGGTCATATTCTTACATGAAATGAAAAACAAAATCTAAGCCCTCTCCTTTAATTTAACAATATATCATTTATCTTAAATTGCTTGAATTTATTTAATTTCTTTAATGACTTTTCTTTTAGCACATATAAGTTGAAATTAAAGTTGATTGTCAAAATAATGAATTTAAAACAAGAACTGATTAGATGCAAGGAAAACCAAATAATAATAGTTATAACAAAAACACATAACATAAAACAAAATCACAAAAGCCTTAAGACAAATTCGCCCTTACCACAAGTGTTGAAAGATTGATGGCTGTCTTCCAGGATACAACAGATTAAAAGCAAAGGTTGAACACCACAAAATCTACTCACAGTGAACCAAACAACGTCTCTCTATCATAGAAGAAAATTGGAAAAAGAAGGAGAAGATGTATTTTTTGGTGTGTCTTGAAAAGTGCCAAAGTGCACCAATTTATACTAGTTTGGAGGAGAGAGAAAAAGCAATAGAATTAAACTATATTAAAGTTTGTGAATTAAAATCTGTAATAACATATTTTAATTCTATAACTCCAATATTTTTCTATAACATTTGAACTCAAAAGTCATATTCTAGAAGAATTCTGGAAATAAATAAAAAAATATTTGGAAAATTGCAAAACCAAGCTAGGCTTAGACCATGGCATTTTGGTTTGACATTCGTGTACACAAGTCACATGCTCACACGTTAACCCTTGGTTCGTACCATGGATTTGCACCCCCCTATACATGTGTGCGTGAGAGAGAGTCTCTTTAGCTATTTACTTATCATTCAAAGGATGAGCCTTTTAATATAAAGCCTTTTGCACTCTTGTAATTTTCTAATGTTGGATTACCCACATTTCCTTCTTCTTTTCCTTAACTAGGAACTCACTTTGTACTTCAAATTCTTATTCACTCATTCACTATTTTAAGCATATGAATACTTAAATTCATAGTCCTTATATCAAAGAACACAAATTTGAATTAACCTCCCAGAACCAAGTAGTGGGACCCACTTGAATTTGGGTCTCAAAAAGGCCACTTAATGAGCTAAAACACAATTTTTCAACATTTTCTAGGTTATGCCATTATGGTTTTCTTATGGATTTGTCGAATGGAGTAATAGACTTTAAAGTTTTGCTTTTTTTTCTATTTTGAATTGATCATGTCTTCATAATTCTTATACTCTTTTTATAATTATTGCAAATTGTTTATTTTCTAATTAAGGGACTTGTAAAAATGTCTATTTCTAAATACAATATTAGACTCAATTAGTCAATTGTAATGCAAATACAAAAAATATAACTATTTTTAGTTTTTTTTAAAAAAATTATTTACATGAATGGGCTCACAAATTCAAAGACCCTATAAAGAGATTCAAACCAAATTATCGAACTGAAATTGAACCAAACCGTTAAATAATTTTGACCATTTTTAATTTCGGTCTTATATTTTATTTATTTCAGTTTGGTCCCTCTTTTACATGTATTTCTATTTGGTCAATTACAACCTTTTTGAACCGAACCAATACCAAGGGATATATATATATATATATATATATATATATATATATATATATATATATATATATATATGTGTGTGTGTGTGTGTGTGTGTGTGTGTGTGTGTGTGTGTGTGTGTGTGTGTGTGTGTATGTGTGTATATATATATATATATATGTGTGTGTGTGTGTGTGTGTGTGTGTGTGTGTATAGATAGATAGATAGATAGATAGATATAGATATATATATACACATATATATATATACATACACACACACACACACACACACACACACATATATATATATATATATACATACATATATATGTATATATATATGTATATATATATATATATATATATATATATATATATATATATATATATATATATGTATATATATATATGTATATGTATATATATATATATATGTATATATATATATATATATATATATATATATATATATATATATATATATATATATATATATATATATATATATATATATATATATATATATATATATATAGACACACACACACACACACATATATATATATACACACACACACGGTAGGGGGAGGAAAAACACTTTTACTTATGTGCCCCTTATTATACTCTTACTCATTATGTATGTAATTTGAGGGTAATATGATCATTGACTATTATTTATTAAAATTACTTTATTTTTAAGATAAAATAAATCTAATATATAATAGAACTTTATGTAATAAATCATAATCTAATTTTATTTTTTTTAAGGAATCTAATTTTATTTTTTAAGATTAATTATTTATTTATATTATTCTAATACTCAAATTTTAATTTCCTTTCATATTTCATTAGGTCACTAATTAGTTTTGGACATTAAAATTATTAATCCTAATAGAATTAGCTTTGGACATTAAAATTATTAATCTTAATAGAACTCTATTTTCGTAGGTGAATTATATTTCCTTCTTCTACTAATATTACATTAAATTTTCTCTATACATATATAGTTATTATCTTCATAAACTTTTATTCTCATTAGTTTTATTCTCATTAAATTTTTTAAGTGATCATGGTCTTATCATATTTATTCGAGAAGTTTTATATCATTTTAATTGAAAACTTCACTTAACATAAAAATATATAATTTTATATTTAAGTAACAAAAAACTGGTCTTCAAATCTTTAATAAGGAAAAAGTATAAGCTTACAATAAGTATTTATATCTCTAATGAATTCTAATGAGTCGTAATGGACTAATTTTGAAAATTTTAATTGATTAATAAAATGCATTTATTATTCTTGAAAACAGCAGGAGAATGTTCTTTCTTTTCTTTTTCTTTTTCTTTTTCTTTTTCTTTTTCTTTTTCTTTTTCTTTTTTCTTTTTTTATTTTTTAATAAAGCAAAATGGATAAAATTATGAATAATAATACTAAGTTTTGTTACAATCTTAGTATTTTGAAATAAAAATTCATAGGAAATTCTAAAGGAAATTATTAGTCTAAAAGGTAATAATTTGGTATATAGGTTTGTCAGGTGAAAAGCTCCAAAAATCACTAAACTTTGGTGGCTTTTTCAATGCTATCACAAAAAAAAATTTTTTTTTTTGGAAAATACCTAAAATTTTGAAAACCTTTGATCGGAAAACCAACCTAAGTAGCTGATTTGGCATGCCATGTCATACATTGATGATGACTCATTTTGATAGCTTGGAGACACATCAGCCAAAAGTGCCACGTATGCATGACACTTGGTTTTACCTGCTGACTCAAATGGGGCCTATATTTAATTGATGTGGCATGAAGTGTCCAATGCATGATGGACACATGGCATTGAGCATATGAAAAAATTTTTACAGTTATCTCTCCACGCCTCTCTCCCTCGTTTCTTCTCCTCTCTCCCTCTAAACCTTTCTTTCTCTTTCTTTTTCTCGATTCTCAGGCATGTCTAGGGTTTTTCCCATTTTTTGCTTCCTCATCTACTCATAATACATTCCAAAAGCTCAGCCTCTTTCTCACCTCTCTCTCTTTCTTTTTCTCAATTCTCCCTCTATCTCTCTTTAGAATTTCACTTGATCTATTTCTACAGAGCATTTGAGATCAGTTAGAGGCTTGAGATTTGTATATTGTTTGAAATAAATTTAAGGTTTAGTGCCTTTTGCATACGTAATTTGGAAATTAGTTTAGAAGGTTTAGGGTTTGGTGATAGAAAGGTAAGGAATGAAGAAAAAGGTTTAAGGTCTGAGTAAAGTCATCTTCAAAAATAAATTGGAAGCACAGGGAAAAAGAAGAGCAAATACCCAGTTATTGTATGTGTCACAACTTTTATATTATTTTATTTGACCAAATCTGTTGTATTGTTCAAATGGGATCACTGTGATGATGTGGTTTTTTGTTTTTAATGTATGGGTAAGTGGTTGATATTATTGAATGGGTGTAGTAATGGATGTGGGGACCTATGTGTTGGTGCTTGGTAGATACTGACAAAAGTGCACAAAATTAGCGTTTTCAATAGTTTTTTATATTGTTAGAATCAATGGTTGTTTATAATTTCTTGCTTAGTATATGATTATTCATTGTTATGGTGAGACGTTCTGATAAATTTTATTCTTAATAGCCTATTATTTATGCCTAAGTTAAATAGATTGGGTATTTTAGGGTTATTTTTATTTAAATTGAGTTGATGGTTTGTAATTACAAATTTTTATAATATATCACACTTTTTGGAATATTAATTTGACATTTGTTTTTTTTGACAATCTATAACTGAAATAGATTGTACTTATTTTATTGTTGTTCTTCATATATTGACTGTGAGTTGTTTTATTTGTTGCAGCCACTACCTCTAACTATTATAGTATACATGTGCATCATAGTGGGGTATATGGGGTAGATATATATATATTAATGGCTCTGTTTGTTTTTTAGACTATTATTATGGGGATAAGCTGTCTATGCGTGAGATAAATAGAATGGTGGGTGAATGTGGGGTAAAGGGAAATGTTAGCTATTACTGGTAGAGGCCTAATACCACTTACTCTGAGGGTCTATATAGTCTATCTAGTGATAGTGATGTGTTAGACATGGGTTACAGCATTGACTCAGTAAAAATAGTAAATATTTATGTGAAGCATAATGATAATTTAGTGGGGGACATCCTGGCAAATGAGGGTAACAAACAAGTCATAGATAAGGGTAAGGAGAAACTACCTGAATTTAGGCAGTATAACTTTAGGGTAAATAAGGGTAAAGATAAATGTGTTGCTAATCCATATGAGGGTAGTTCTTGTAGTTCAAATAAGGGTGATGAGGATTATATGGATCCTTCCACAAAATTTGTAGAGAGTGATAATGATATAGAGGCTGATGATGATGATTTATTTGAGTCCAATGTAGATAAGGATGTAGAGAGAGATACGACATAGAGACCTACTAAAGTTCATCCATCTTTAGATAATGTAAAAGTAAATGTGATGACTCAGACTTAGCCCCATCTGATGAACTTCATTTTGCATCTGACATAGACAATAAGAATGAGTTAAAAAAGTCAAAAGTTAGGTATCCTGAGTTTAGAGTGGATAGGGACATGGCCAATCCTAGATTAGTGGTTGGGATGAAGTGCAAAAGCTTAGAAGAATTTAAGGAAGCATGTAGGCAATGGGTTAGGTTAAATAGATGGCAAATATGGTTTGGCCCAAATGACAAACAAAGGCATAAAGCTAGGTATTTGAGGGGCTGTCCTTTTTATATTTTCTGTAATCCTATGGTAGGTGACCCTTCCATAATGCAAATCAACTCTGGTATATTTGAGCATACCTATAGTAAAGAGTATAACATAAGGCAACTGACTTCTAGATGGTTAGCAAATACATATCTAAAAAGGTTTAGGTGTGATCCAAGCTGGAACTTGAACCACTTCATTAGAACAGTACAAGAGGATTACCAAATACATATGACTACTATCAAAGCTTGGAGAACTAGGAAAGTTACAATTACCTTTATTAATGGAGATGAGAAAGAGCAGTTTGCCATGTTGCATAATTATATATTAGAAATTTTAAGGTCCAATCCAGGTAGTACTATACAAATTATCTCAGATGATGAGGATCCTGCTAGGTTTGGAGGGATGTTCATATGTTTAAGGCCATTAAAAGAAGGGTTTAAAGCAGGTTATAGGAGGTTGATAGGTGTAGATGGGTGTTTTCTGAAAGGCATATATGGAGGGTAGCTATTTTGTGCAATAGCCATTGATGCAAATGACTTTATTTATCCACTAGTTTGGGCTCTTGTAAGAAGGGAGAATAAGTCCAATTGGATGTGGTTCTTGTGTTTTTTAGGAAAAGACTTTGACATTCAAAAGGATATATGGAATTGGACTTTTATGTTGGATCAACAAAAGGTGAAATTTATAAGACTATAATTTGGTTAAAAGCTTCTTTGAATAAGTACTGCATATTATTTGCATAACCTGTATGTTTTTTTTTTTTTTTGCAGGGATTAATTCCTGCATTGGATGAACTTTCCCTGCTTCAGAAAAGAGGTGGTGTGTGAGAAATATCTACACTAATTTTAGAAAGGATTTCATAGGAAAAGAGCTCAAAGATATGCTATGGGATTGTGCGAGGACCAGCTACCTACAAAGATTCACAAAGTGCATGGAGGCACTTAATCAAAAGTGTCATGAAGCTCATCAGTGGCTACGCAATATTGAGGCTAAACATTAGAGTAGGTCTCATTTTCAGCATCATGCAAAGTGCGACCCGCTGTTAAATAATGTCTGTGAGTGTTTTAATAGTATTATTTTAAAAGCTAGGGATAAGGGTGTTATTAGATGTTTAGAGATGATTAGGCATAAAGTAATGAAAAGGCTGTGGATCAAGAGGGATGCTATGAAAAAAGTTAAGTCTCCTCTTTGCCCTAAGATCCAAAAATAAATTAAGAAAATTAATGAATTGGCCATGCACTACACTTCCTTGTGGGGTGGAGGTAATAAATTTGAAGTTTATGGACCAGGTGGTAGGTTTGTGGTAGATAAATTTGATAGAGCATATTATGAGGTCTCGCCCGAATACTAGCCCAGTCCGCTAGAGGGAACTGAGATACTCATTCGGGGTTAGACTCACGATAGAACCCTCGGGTTTGGATTGGTTGATTTTGAAAATGATTTTGGGAGTCGCCATCCTAATTTATTTTTAAATGGAAAAAATCAGAAAAAACCCAATTTGACTCCAATTTATTAATTTTTTACTTTAATTTGCCCATGAATAAAATCACTAGTCTCGAACCAAGTTGAGTTTAAGGACTAGGTTTTTGGTTTTAAATAATTAAAATTTGGCTCTTAAGTTTAATTTGACTTTGAAAAATTGATTCCATGAATGACATTAATAATTGCAAATAAAATGCATGAATATGTCATAAAAAGGATGCATGGAGATTAATGAAGCAATAAACATTTACAAATGAAGGAGAGTGTTACCTCTAATCTTTAAAGATTTAGGGGAACCACATGATCACTCCTTGATTAAGATAATCACATTGATAAAAACTGGGATGCCTTCTCTAGCCCTTATAAGATTCTAGGAAGACCACATATTCCCTTACAAATATCATAAAAAGATAATTAATTCAAGAAAAGTAAGGAAAATAAGTTTAATTTGAAAAAGATTGGATTTGAGATTTGGACTTAAATTCCAAACATGCCTACATACCCCGTTTGAATAGAGATCAAAATCCACATAGTTCGTTCTACGGTTAAGTGGAGGGGTTTATAAAATGACTAAAATGATTTTTGGTTTGGAGAACAAGTTTGATGAAAATACCTTGGATTTTGATGGATGAGATGGAAAAAGTGTTTTACCGAACCGAAGTTCTATTTTATCGGACCGGACAAATGAAATGATTAACGAAAATGATGGATGAGTAAATTAATTAATTAAAATGATTAATTAATTAATTAAAATAGTGGATGAGTTGGAAAAAAAAAAGGATTTTTGATTTAATTTTAGAACAAGGGGGTAATTAATTAATTAAGAAGATTAATTAATTAAAATAGAGGATGAGTTTAAAAAAGATTTTTGATTTAATTAAAAAAGTAATTAATTAATTAAAAGGATTAATTAATTAATTAACTTGTAAGTGATTAAAAAAGATTTTTTACTTAATTAAAAGGATTAATTAACTAGATTTGGGTGAGAAAATTAATTAATTAAAATGATTAATTAATTAATTGAAAAGTGGCTGGAGGGAGAAGAAGAAAGAAGGTTGATAGATAGCTATCAATATCAACCTTGGATGTGTAGAAATAAGGAAATAGAGAGCCTATTTATAGGCAAATGAGGTTGAGAGTAGTTTAGGTAATGAAAATGTGAAAAGACCATGGGGGTAGGGTAAAAAATGGCTGAAAATTGGACTAAAAAGGGTAGAAGAGTCATTTTTGCGCATGGGGCCCATTGGAGGCAGAAAACATAGAACCTAGTGCAGCGCCACACCAGGCCTATGCGGCGCCACGTAAGGTTTTTGCTGCATGCTGCAATAAGGCTATGCAGTGCCACACAGATCTGACACGGCGCCACACGTCTTTCATGCAGCATGCCACATGGCACGACATGCTTCTCAAGATTTTTTTCCAGCCCATTTTTCAAAGGTTTTTGGGTCAATTTTTGAGACTTTCAGGTCAGTTTTTGGGAGTTATAGAGCTCAAAAAAATTATTGGTCAATGTCATTAGGATCGAAATTAATTTTAGAACATTTGAACAGTCAGTCTGAGATAGAATCCAGTCAGTTTTAAAAAAAATATTATCTAATACAGAAGGTCCGATCAGGGTTGAAAAGGCGTCAGGTTGTGCCAAGAATGCTCCAGTCAGTTCTGGAAAATTCAATGTTAATTTTGAAGATGCTAAAATGAGGGTTCACAGTTACCTCCTCATCAAAGCTGTCTATCAGTTAGACAGTTTTGGTGAGAGTGAACCCGAAACATCAGTAAATCTGAGCTCGAAAAATAATTCTAGTTATGATGAGATAATTTTCATGAATTTTGAAATTCGATTTGACTGTTTTTGGGATACTGGTGAATTTTCAGGTTCATAATCTCCTTACTTTTCTGATGCAAGGACTACATTTTTGTCATGAATATAGGAGAATGAGACATCTATGGGTAGATAAAAATCTCGAGAACACATAGAAACTTTTGGATTCTAATTCCAAATTAATACTGGTTGAAAATTTACTTTCATGCAACTAAATAATTATAAGACACTTTTTACTATGCACTATTTCATCCTTATATGCTTAAAACTCTATAAATACTCCTAACCTAATCATAACCTCTTCATCCCTTTGAGCCCCAACGTGAGCTCCTCCTTTCTCTCTCTCTCTCTCTCTCTCTCTCTCTCTTTTTAGTAATAATAATAATAATAATGAAAATTTTTTTCTTTTTTTTTATTTTAGTAATAATAATAATAATGAATTTTTTTTTCTTTTTTTTTAGTAATAATAATAGTAACAATAATAATGAAAATTCTCTTTTTTTTTATGATAATAGTGATAGTAATAATAATAATAGTTTTTTTTTTACACACATTTTTTATAACAGCAATAGTAACATATACTTTTCTTATCTGCTTCCTTTGCCTGTCAGGTCTAGCATTTGATCAAGATGGCATCCACATTCTGCCATAGAACTGCTTCCTCAAGGAGGACCTTCTCTTCTTCTGCAGGCAGTCTAGGGCGGCAGTACGAAGCGCCCAGAGACAATCCACACCCGACTCTCCTATTATAGGATCCCGAAGATCACATATCTTACGACGGTCAACTAGTGGTCGGTAGTCTTGCTTACTCTTTTTGAAAGCCAATTTCGATCATAGCTTTCGCAAAATTATTTTGTGCTTTTACTAGTTTACTGTAGGCATAGACGATTAGAAATAGGGGTGGCCACAATAACCTTAGGGAGGTGATCAGGTGTGCCTCCCCAGGTAGTGCTGTCAGGGCCATGCTAGAGCCGATCAGCTTTGTTGACTTTCTGGGCGTGCAAACTCCAGACCGCTTGAACATCAGCCTAATCAAGGCTTTAGCAGAGAGATGGTGGGATAACATGGACACCTTCCACTTTGCCTGTGGGGAGTTGACCCATACGCCTCTTGATTTGCATCTGTTGTCTAGGATTCGGTTCAGGACTCAGACTCTCGATATATGCAACGGCTGGAGATAGACATTCTCTGCCGATGAGACGCAGGCTCTTTTTGGCTTTGACCCGCCTCGTGATAGCACTCAAGTGAGGCTCACCTTACTAGCAGATAAGCTCGAGTGGGTGGCGACTGCCGGCAGGATTCTCCCAGATGCAGCAGTGGCCCGACTGTGTCTGTTGATTATCACAGGTTGTACTTTCTCCCATACCCTGAGGGACATGGTGGATCTTAACATCTTGGCCAGCCTAGTTAATCTGAGCGCCTGGAGGGAGTATGACTGGGGTGGTGTAGTGCTTAGCGCTATATACCACGATATGGTGGAGCTATCTCGGAGAAATATCTTTTTTGTTGGTGGTACGGCACCTCTCTAAGAGGTACGTTCTCATATTCTGGCTTGTATTCTAATTTGAAATTTTGATGATTTCTGACTGTCTATTGCATATAGCTTTGGGCATACGAGTACTTTACTTTTATAGCTCATGGACTAATCAGGCATAGGCCAAGGGATTTTCCTATCGGGAGGAGATGGGTAGAGTCTAATTACAGTTCTGGCTCTGACAGTCACAGTGTCCTGACACTTCGAGCCTTCTTTGACAATTTGATAGAGCTTGAGGTTTTCCACTCATTACTTTGCTTTCTCTATTATCTTAATATTTAAACCATTTTGCTCATCGTTCACTGTGACATATCTCGAGGCCTTTCGCAGAGTTGCGGCATCTTCGCATTGACAACATAATTTTTGCCGAGCACATCTCTCAGAGGCGGCTTCTGTTGCGCTCGCCCTATCACCGCTTGTTTTACCTGGGTGAGAGAGTGTACTTCCAAATCATCAGCTCTTGGTGCATCCCCAAGCCCCCCCAGTGTACATTAGATATAGGTCGGCGATCCGTCCTTCTCCTGCGCTTTGTAATGGTGACGAAGGGTGCATCCATCAATACCCCAGCCAGAGCTATCATGATTTTTGTTCCACTTTCCTGATGCGTGAGATCACATCGAGGGGTCGCACTTCCATTGGGTATGCTCCTCTAAGGGAGCCAATCATCCAAGTGACTTCTGAGGTACCTGGAGGGTACACTTCTGAGGGACCTGTTCTTGATGCAAGCGGGGGCGCTTGGCCGAGCTCGAATACTGGTGCAATAAACTAGGATGGATTTCTACATCCCCGAGCAGATTTCATACTATGGCACAGATGGCTCACTGAGGATGTGGCAGCTTTCTGATGTTGTTCGCCTAGACGTGCGAGACATTCTAGATGATGTCGAGGTATGATTTTATCTTACATTCAAAAATGATCTTCATGTAGAGATAGCATTTATACTCACTTGTGTCTAGAATTTCTGACATCTTGTTTGCAACAGGTACCCCAAAATTTCATTCGCTAGACTTACAGAGTTTCTTGCAAGATGGAGGCTGCCCTAGGTAGGATGCTGACACATTTAGACATTTTCGATGCTCGTGAGGCTAGTGATGAGGATATTCCTCGGAGGCGCAAAAAAGGAGGGCGCTAGTGATTCGACAACCGCAATGCTGCCTCTGACTTTTCTTGTAATTTTTCTTTCTATGTAGCCTTTTGGGGTAGCCATGTCAACTGTTTCCCATGGTGGGAAGTAGTACTCTTGCGTGGGTGATATCTATGTATTGATATGCTATGCTTATGTTATGTATGTTATGACTATGTGAAATATTCTGATGCTTCCTATCATTCATGTTATGCATGTTTGTGTTATGGATGTATGAATGAAATGTGATGTATACGCGTTTTGACTTCTAACAGCTTTTTTCTTCTCTCCCTCCTTTTTTTCATTCGGAGAATATACAAATTTTTTAGCCTTTTCGCTCTAAGGAAGAGAGAAAGGTCATTTATCTTTTACACCGGGGGTACTAAATTGTAGTTCTAGCATCAAAAGAGCGAATGTTAGAACATTGGTACAGTGTCATGCCTCGTGGAGCAAGTGCAATGCCGCGTTAACTCTGTGTGACGCCACAAAAGTTAGTTGTGGCTAATCGCAAAAATGATCTACGGCGCCACATAGAGGCCCTGCGGCGCCGTGTCAGGCTTCCATAGCAGATCCATTTGGCTAATAATTTTTTTGTGTTTTCTGACTTGATGTGACATCTAGGGGCTTATATAAAGGCAGAACTTTTGTAGCAAATCCATCAATCTTTCATTCGAGAGTCGAAACTCTATCTGTTTATTGACTTTCTCTTCTTTTGCTTGGTTTTTCATCACCTTTTTTTTTCTTCTTAAGTTCTTTTTCATATGGAGTCGTATTTCAGTCATTACATACACATGTGGATAAGAAAACTCAACAAAGTAGATAGGATAAACTTGGGTAGGTACGAGATTTTGGCTATGGTGGCATTGAGAGGGGTTTGGGTGGACTCAGATTTTTTGAGAGCATGTTCTCAATTTTGGGATCCGGTGGCCTGAGTTTTTTAGTTTGGTGTGGGTATGGAGGAGCTATGCCCCACATTTGAGGAGTTTTGTGCCATACTTAGCAGTGATCCGGAGGCGGCCCTAGTAGTGCCTGAGTTCAGAGTTAGGCACTATAGAGTTTGCCAGGAGTTTTTAGCTCTGCCAGTGGACACTGCCAGTCGGATGGTGGTAGAGGGGCAGGTGAACCTGACTGCCATTATCAAGGAGTTTTATGATCCCGACAACTGTGAACCCTCAAATTTGCACCTCCTGATTCGGCTGCCGCTTAACACCTACTAAGAATAGGGTGCTACGCATACGACGGTCCCACTAGCTGGTTAGCGGGCAGGGGTCAAGGGGGTAGCGCCCCGTCGAAAAAATAAATTTTTTGAATCTTTCACCTCCAGTCGACCGTCTTTCAATTATGAACCCATAGGATCAAACCAAGCTTGAATCGAAACTATAAAGAGCCTGAAATGGACAAAAACAGGTCGAACTGCATGAAGTGGCACGCTGTTGTCTGGGAGGCACATTTGTCGTGCCGCCCAGAAGGCGGCATGCATTTTGTGCTGCCGACGTTCCTGCCGTGTCGCCGTGCGCGGCACCAAGTTGAGGTCGGCGGTCAGGTGGCATACCTGCCGTGCTACCCAGACGGCCGGCGCATCGGCCGTGCCGCCCATGCCGCAAGCACCACACCGACGTCGCTGTCCGTACCGCCGGAACCTCCTTTGGCAGCTTTATAAATTGAAACCTCCTCTAGCCTCATTTGGCATGACTTCCAAAGCATTCCAAAGCAATTCAAGAGATTTCAAAGTAGTTGAGGCATATTTCAAAGCATAAATTCATTCTTATACTAACATACTTGTTGTTTCTAGGTCCAGATTCCAAATTTCCTTTGAATTCAAGGTGGAGTTGAGATTCGGAGCAAAACTAGTTCCATTCATTCGAAAGCCAAGAAAAGCAAAGGTATAATCCTTTTCCTATTTTAAATTCTAAATTCAGATCTAGAATTCTCTTTAGGTCTAAAACTGAAAAGATCTAAAACTTATTAATTTAAGAATCAGAATTAAGTTAATAAGCTAACCAACATATTTTTTAAAACCCCTCCTTCGCAAGAAGGGAGAACTATGTGGGGTTTGATTCCTAATTGATAGGATACACAGGCTGCCATTCCGAAGGGCATCAACTCCAAAAATCTTTTTATCAATATTTAGTCCTTTTTATTTTAATTTATTTGCATTAATCTTTTGTTTATGATTTTTATTTTATTTTATTTGGGGGAATGTGTGCTTTTCCTAGTACCCATAAGGGCTAGAGGAAAGATTCTCTTTATTTCATTTGTTTTGAAATTGTAATAATTAAGTAGGATTTATCTTGCCTATTTATTTATTATTGTCATTCCATCACATCATATATATGTATATCTGTTTCATTCATTATTATATTCCTATTCATACATACACAAAAATTCAAATTTTAAGAGTTATTTTGCATTTTTAGCCAAACTAAAGAAAATACATTTTCTTAACTATGTAATTACCAAAATCTGATCCCCGAACCCTCCTTAGTCACTCGCGGATTGGTGCACTTTTCCATTGGGATAAAATCAAATTATTTTTAGAGTCAATCATATTGGGTTTTCTTTAATTTTCCCAATTAAAATAAATAAATTAAAGTGGCCACTCACTTTACAACTGTCACATTACAAAAATCAATTTTCCGAACTCACAGCGAGTTCCAATCATGGAGTTTCTCTCGAAGAGCATTTTGATCCCTCGGCGGATCGGACCGGTGCTCGGGCGAGGCCTCATAGTTGGCGACTCCACTGGGGACTTAAAATCTTTTTAAAAAGATAAAGTGGATTACTTTTGGTATAAAATCAAGTTTGGCTTTAAAAGCAAAATAACTCTTTCATGCATCACTGCATCAGACTCCTTGTCCAAAAAACCCTAGTTTCCTAGGAAAACAAAGGATAGAAAGTAACATCGAGTGAGCAACCTTCCTTAGGTCTGCTTGCCGATAGTGAAATCATCTAGCCCACGATGTATCCTCTAATCCTTTTAGAGGTGTAACGAGTATGCACGTACCATTGGACCCATGCAAGTCTCCTTGTCTCACATGTGGTTAGATATATCGCATCTCTAGTGTGATGGGTTCCCTTTAAACCACCCTAACCCTTTCATGTAATGACTCATAGAATCTTTCCTTTAGGATTATATGTACCATAATACTGAAACTTAGTATGTCATTGTCATGAAACCTTTTCCATTTATGCATACATGCATGCATAGCTTGAACCTTGTGAAGAGTCAAAAACCTATCCAAACACCTTCATACCCAAAGCCCATGGTCCACCTAAACCCATGGTCAACACCTAAAGTCCATGGTTCACTTAAACCCATGGTCAACACCTAAAACCCATGGTTCACCTAAACCCATGGTCAATACCCAAAGCCCATGGTCTACCTAAACCCATGGTCAACACCTATAGTCCATGGTTCACTTAAACCCATGGTCAACACCTAAAACCCATTGTTCACCTAAACCCATGGTCAATACCCAAAGACCATGGTCCACCTAAACCCATGGTCAACACCTAAAGTCCATGGTTCACCTAAACCCATAGTCAAAACCCAAAACCGATGGTCCATCTAAACCTATGGTCAACACCTAAAGCTCATAACCCATGGTCCATCTAAACCCATGGTCAACACACAAAGCCCATAGTCCACCTAAACCCATGGTCAAAACCCAAAACTCATGGTTCACCTAAACCCATAATCCAGTCCTATCTAAACCCATGTCAAACTCATGGTAAAAATAAACCCATCTATGGTACCCTCATCCTTTTCCATAATTTTTATCCAAGCTAAACACTAACCTAGCCCAAGCTAAACACTGACATGGCTTTATCTTTCATAATTCTTACCAAAGCTAAATACTAACCTAGCTTTCATCTTTCACAACTCTTACCTAAGCTAAACATTGATCTAGCTTCCATCTTTCAATAGTCCTTACTCAAGCTAAACACTGATATAGCATTATCCTCAACCATCTTTACCAAAGCTAAATATTGACTTAGCATCACTCTTATCCTTACCCAAACTAAATGCTAACTAGGTTTTGGCCCATCTAAGCTCATGATCTAATCTAACCCGTTATCCAACTATCACCAAGCCCATGGTCCACCCAACATCCAAATCCATGATACATCCATACTCAGTCCCAAAACCTATGGTCACTCTATCCTTAAGCCCATGGTAAACCAATCACAATCCCAATCACCTAAAGCTAAATTTGGATTTAGCCACTCAAAGCTAAAATCTGACCTAGCCACCCTAAGCTAAATTCTGACCTAGTCACTCAAAGCTAAAATCTGATCTAGCCACCCAAAGCTAAAATCTGACCTAGCTTCCTTAGCTAAATACATATCTAGCTAATGCCGTACACCTCTAACCTCATCTTTACCCATACACCGTTAACCTAACCACAAGACACTATCATCCATTGTCATTAAATCTAAGGTCCTTTGGTTTGTCACACCGCCCTATAACCCTGTTTTCCAAAGCTTGATACTAACCCAGTTCCTTTTCCTTTTCAAAGGTTGACAAAATGTTTGTTGCCAGAGATGAAGTCACTACTACCAGAGCTGATGAAATCTTTGATGAGCTTTTTGTTAAACTTTCTGAATACCAAGAAACTATGATGAAGAGGCAAGAAGCCCTTTTCTAAGACATGCTCAAAGCCCAAAGGAGGGCTATCATGGAGGATGTCCGTACCATGCTAGAACAGGCCTCCCTGGCTCAAAACCCAACTGACCTAAAACCATTCAAAGTTGACCCTAAACCTGCCTTTTATCCTGTTTATGGATCCACTTCCAGAGTTGAATCTAAAGACAAAGAACCTGTAAACACCGAAATCATTCCACCACTACCTATTTCATCACCCGAATTCCTCAGAAACAACTCACTCTATCAACCCGTGATAGTTCAACCACCAAATTTCACCCCTAATCTCACTTCCCGACCCGTGGATCCTTTCCAAAGGAAGGAAGTCAACCCTAAAATCAAAGCCTTCATGGAAAAAGTGAAGCATATGGAAAAAATGTTGAAAAATCTGAAGAAGAAAGACAACCTAGTTGATACAGGCTCCCTGAGCTTATTTCCCAATGTAAGAGTTCTGCCAAAGTTCAAAATGCCGAATTTGGACAGATTTGATGGTACTACTTGCCCCAAGATCCATTTAAAAATGTACATGGGGGCAAAGCATCCTTTTGATATCAACAACGAGCTCCTTGCTCAACTCTTTCATCAAACTCTTACTGATCCTGCCCTAAGATGGTTTATTAACTTGGATGACACCTAAAAACATACTTGGGAGGACATTTGCAAGACATTTGTCGAACAGTACCACTACAATAGTGAAGAGGACATTACAAGAAGGGATGTAGAAAACACAAAGCAACTTCCAAATGAGTCCTTCTCCATGTTCTTTACTAGGTGGAGAGCTAAAACTGCTCAAATAGTAAACAGGCCAACCGAGCAAGAATAAGTAGATATCATTGTCAAGAATCTACTTCCTGCCTATATAGCCCACTTGTTAACTCAATACCTACCCACCTTTAGAGCTTTGGTTGCAACTGCAGCAAAAGTTGAGGATTGCATCCAAAGTACATCATTTCAAGCTAAATTCCACACCACCAACCTGAACAGTGATGAGGAATCTAGTTCTAACTCAACCCCACCTCACCTCAGCCCTAGAAGGCATGTCATGGAGTACGTTCAATTTCAGCTAATCTGACCTGTCTGAGATTGAATTCCAAGTCTAAACTTGAGTCCAAGTCTGAGTCCAAATCTGAGTCGGAATCTGTTGTCTTATTTTTCTTTATTCACGTAGACCATAGCGATTTCTTTTGTCATCTTGCAATAAAGTTTCCTTTGTAGTAATGCACATACATTTTCTTTTCGTCTTCCTTGTTTAGTCCAGCATAGATGAGCCATAAAAAATAAAAAGAGAGAGAGAGAGAGAGAGAGAGAGAGAGAGAGAGAGAGAAAATGAAAAAAAAAAAGAGAAAAAGAAAAAGAAAAAAAGAGAGAAATGAACAAACAGTCAAATCCACCACTATTAGCATATGTTAGAATTTGAGGTGCCATCAATAATTGCACCTAATCAAAGAAGGTCCAATAGTTGAAGCATAAAGAGCAAATCAAATGGAATTATCTATTACACATTAGGTAATCAAACAATGCACCTCAACAAGGTCAACAAGTTCAGAAAAGATCTTTGTCAAATCTAGAATTCAAAGGCCAGGGCCCCTCAAAGCAGCAGCCCAAATCATGATGGAATGTTTTCTCCTAAATGCAAGCTTGCTAAGCTGAAAACCCAAAAAGGGCAACTTAGGCAAAAGTTAGAGCTGAGAAAGAGAGAGAGAGAGAGAAAGCTCATCCAAGTCATCTTTCCTCATGTCCAAAGTTGTCAAATCATCTTCAATCAATCTGTCATCCTTCCTAACCAGAGGTTTATTTTCTAAAGATATACAATCTTCTATGCCCTTATCCTACAATAGGGGCATATCTTCCTAAGTCATCATCTATTGTCAATCCATCCCGTCACTTAGCTTAAAGGGCTAAGGCACAATCCCTCATACATATCTCCAGTCTATCACATTCTTATCTCTCATTTGGAAGTATGATCCCTAATTTATCTTCTTCCACTAGCCCTTTAGCCAATCCTAAGGGCTCTTTGTTTCAGCTAGTGCAATTTATAATTAAGTGTCACTCCAAGAGTCTCTTCAATCTCAAATAATAAGAAAAGCATGACTTGCTCTTTTCCATGATTCATGCTACAAAGAAAATCATACAACCTCCATGATTCTTTTCAAAAGTTTCAACCTACCTTCAAACTAAGAAGCCTTCGTTAAGAAGCCCATATCCAAAAGCTTTCATCAAGAAGCCCATATCCAAAAGCCTTCATCAAGAAGCCCATATCCAAAAGCCTTCATCAAGAAGCCTATATCCAAAAGCCTTCATCAAGAAGCCCAAATCCAAAAGCCTTTATCAAGAAGCCCATATCCAGAACCCTTCATCAAGAAGCTCAAACCTAAAAGCCTTCGTCAAGAAGCCCATATCCAAAAGCCTTCGTCAAGAAGCGCATATCCAAAAGTCTTCATCAAGAAGCCCATATCCAAAAGCCTTCATCAAGACGCCCATATCCAAAAGCCCTCATTAAGAAGCCTATATCCAAAAGCCTTCATCAAGAAGCCCATACCTAAAAGCCTTTATCAAGAAGCCCAAATTCATAAGCCTTCATCAAGAAGCTCAAACCCAAAAGCCTTCATCAAGAAGCCTATATCCAAAAGCCTTCATCAAGAAGCCCATATCCAAAAGCCTTCATCAAGAAGCCTATATCCAAAAGCCTTCATCAAGAAGCCCAAATCCAAAAGCCTTTATCAAGAAGCCTATATCCAGAACCCTTCATCAAGAAGCTCAAACCTAAAAGCCTTCGTCAAGAAGCCCATATCCAAAAGCCTTCGTCAAGAAGCCCATATCCAAAAGCCTTCATCAAGAAGCCCATATCCAAAAGCCCTCATTAAGAAGCCTATATCCAAAAGCCTTCATCAAGAAGCCCATACCTAAAAGCCTTTATCAAGAAGCCCAAATTCATAAGCCTTCATCAAGAAGCTCAAACCCAAAAGCCTTCATCAAGAAGCCCATATCCAAAAGCCTTCATCAAGAAGCCTAATCCAAAAGCCTTCATTAAGAAGCCTATATCCAAAAGCCTTCATCAAGAAGCCCATATCCAAAGGCCTTCATCAAGAAGTCTAATCCAAAAGCCTTCATTAAAAAGCCCATATCCAAAGGCCTTCATTACGAAGCCTAATCTAAAAGCCTTCATTAAGAAGCCCATATCCAAAGGCCTTCATTAAGAAGCTCATATCCAAAAGCCTTCATTAAGAAGCCCATATCCAAAAGCCTTCACCATGAAGCCCACTCCTAAAAAGCCTTCACTATGAAGCCCACTCCCCAAAAGCATTCACAATGAAGCCCACTCCCAAAAGGCCTTCATTTATGAAGCCTATGATCTCCTTTAAGGCAAAATCATATTAAGCCTTTCAAATGGATTTCCTTCACTAGACCTACCCTCCTTAGCCAAGACCTTTCCCTACAAGGACTAATCCTTAACCGTAACTTTCAAATGGGCAAACCAGGTTGAGCCACCCATATCGGAATTCCCACATCCCTCGTCTTTCAGAGACATAATGTTTTCTAAATCTAACAGCAAAGTCAAACACATAGCTTTGATCCTAATCCTTCTAACACCAAAGTCGAATAGATAACTTTAATCCCAGCTTTTCTAACATCAAAGCCAAGTTTTGATTATAATCCTCCCAACACCAAAGCCGAACAGATAGCTTTGATCCCAATCCTTCTAATACCAAAGCCAAACAGATAGCTTTGATCCTAACTTTTCCAACCAACAAGGCCAAACAGATAGTTTTGACTACCCAACCACCAAAGCCAAACAGATAGCTTTGATCCCAATCTTCCCAAATATCAAAGTCAAACAGATAACTTTGATCATAATCTCCTAAATAGTAGGGCCAAACAGATGGCCTTGCTAAACCAATTTGAATTCCCTAGGTGGACCAAATCTCCAAATCTTTCAAAGTCTAGATAGAACAGATAGCCTTGATTAAAATTCACCAGAACATCTTTATCTCCAAACAATTAAAGATCACCATTCTCACATCCAATGTCAAGGTCAAACTAATAGCCATTGACAAAATCTCATTTATCTTATGGGCCCTCTCCCAAAAGGTTCATATCTTTATACCTTGTTTATCCTTCATAAGGTTTAGTTTGCACAAAGCATAAATGTCCTCATGCATGATAAGCACAAGCAGATATTGCAAGCCTAGAGTTGACAGGGTATAGCACAAGTTTTGACATGGTACAGCCTAGAATCTGACATGGCAAAAGGATATATAAGCCAAAAATCTGATGTTGCAAGAGCACAAGCCCAAAGTCTGACATGGCATCTCTTCACAAGGTTCACTGTCATCAGAATCGCCTTTTCCTTAAAGCCAATTCTGATGAAGGGGCAGCTGTGAACCCTTAAATTTGCACCTCCTGATTCGGCTGCCGCTTGACACCTACTAAGAATAGGGCACAACGCATACGGCGGTCCCACTAGCCGGTTAGCAGGCAGGGGTCAAGGGGGCAGTGCCCATTGCGGGGTGCGGGGCAGTGCCCTGTCAAAAAAATAAATTTCCTGAATCTTTCACCTCCAGTCGATCGTCTTTCAGTTACGAACCCACAGGATCAATCCAAGCTCGAATCAAAACTAAAACAGGCCCGAAACGGATGGAAACAGGTCGAAATGCACGAAGTGGCGCGCTGTTGTCTAGGAGGCACGTTTGCCGTGCTGCCCATAAGGCGGCACGTATTTCATGCCGCTGACGTTCCTGCTGTGCCACTGTGCGCAGCACCAAGTTGAGGCCGGCAGTCAGGCGGCACGCCTATGGACGGCGACGTCAGCGTGGCACTGGCGGCATAGACGGCCGGCGCGTCGGCCATGCCGCCCATGCTGCCATGACGCCACTGTCCATACTGCCGGAACCTCCTCTGGCAGCTCTATAAATAGAAACCTCCTCCAGCCTCATTTGGCATGACTTCCAAAGCATTCCAAAGCAATTCAAGAGATTTCAAAGCAGTTGAGGCATATTTCAAAGCATAAATTCGTTCTTATACTAACATACTTGTTGTTTCTAGGTCCAGATTCCAAATTTCCTTTGAATTCAAGGTGGAGTTGAGATCCGAAGTAAAACTAGTTCCATTCGTTTGGAAAGCCAAGAAAAAGCAAAGGTATAATCCTTTTCCTATTTTAGAATTCTAAATTCAGATCTAGAATTCTCTTTAGGTCTAAAACTGAAAAGATCTAAAACTTATTAATTTAAGAATTAGAATTAAGTTAATAAGCTAACCAACATATTTTTTAAAACCCCTCCTTCACAAGAAGGGAGAACTGCGTGGGGTTTGATCCCTAATCGATAGGATACACAGGCTGCCATTCCAAAGGGCATCAACTCCAAAAATCTTTTTATCAATATTTAGTCCTTTTTATTTTAATTTATTTGCATTAATCTTTTGTTCATGACTTTTATTTTAGTTTTATTTGGGGGAATGTGTGCTTTTCCTAGTACCCATAAGGGCTAGAGGAAAGATCCTCTTTATTTCATTTGTTTTGAAATTGTAATAATTAAGTAGGATTTATCTTGCCTATTTATTTATTATTGTCATTCCATCACATCATATATATGTATATCTGTTTCATTCATCATTATATTCCTGTTCATGGATACATAAAAATTCAAATTTTAAGAGTTATTTTGTATTTTTAGCCAAACTAAAGAAAATACATTTTCTTAACTGTGTAATTACCAAAACCTGATCCCCGAACCCTCCTTAGTCACTCGCGGTTTGGTGCACTTTTCCATTGGGATAAAATCAAATTATTTTTGGAGTCAATCATGTTGGGTTTTCTTTAATTTTCCCAATTAAAATAAATAAATTAAAGTGGCGACTCAATTTACAACTGTCACATTACAAAAATTAATTTTCCGAACTCACAGCGAGTTTCAATCGTGGAGTTTCTCCCGAAAACCATTTCGATCCCTCAGTGGATCGGACTGGTGCTCGGGTGAGGCCTCACAGCGACCAGGGTGATATAAGGGTGCAAAGGTTTAGGATGCGAGCCTTGGTTTTCTACTTGACTGCCGGATATCTATTTCCCAGGCTCGTCAGTTAGGGAAATGCCAGTGCAACGGGTCCAGTACTACAAATAGAGTAGGGTCACTCTATTATTGGGACTGTGTTGGTAGAGACACTATTGAGTCTCGACTGCTATGTTCGAGGACTGGAGAGATGGACTGTATCTCTAGTGGTGCTTAAGGTGAGAGAAAGAAATTTGCCGGCTTCTATCCTTTTAGGAGTTGATATTTTATGCGTATCTGAATTTTATTTTGGTTTATTTTATAGGTGTGGTTGATGGACCACTTAAGGGTGGTCGTTGCTCTGACCAGAAGTCCGTATACACCCATTCAGTATCGGATGTGGCCCATCTTGGTGAGGCGGGGATTAATCAGAAAGTGGATGGGATGGCTCCCCCAGAGGACATACTCTAGCACTGCCAATGGTATGGGATTAGGTCCTTCATGACGATGAGCCATGGGTACCGGGTGGTCTATTTGCTTGGTTTGGCCTGGACATCATTCTAGCAGGGTACGAGGGTCTTGAGGCAGATGGGTCAGACCTAGGATGTCCCCCTAATTGTACCCTTCTTAAAGTCTATAAGGATTACAGTCCTTATTGCCAGGGCCATCAGAGGAGGGTGGATAAGGAGCTTTCACACAGTGAGGCCAGAAATTGGTTTTGGTACTCCTGAGAGGTACCACAGTTGGTTGATTGAGACTGTCTGGCCGGTCGAGAGAGAGCATTGGGCTGCACTCAGGTAGATTGAGAGTAACGAGATGGAGGAGACAATTGTCAGGGGTACTATCAACTAGGGGATTGCTGCCAAGATAGGGGAGGTGACCCGACCTGAGAGGGAGGCTAGAGGTTCCATGGGGAGATTAACTCTATAGGCTGTAGTGCTGACTTAGACTACAGTAAAGGTGACTCGAAGGACCGTCACTGTGGTTAGACGCCAGAGTGACACTACTTTGGTCTACAGAGGAGGACTACAACAGTGAGTGCACAGAGGAGGACTGCTATTGCTAAAGTACATAGGAGGACTCCGACTTTAATACAAGGAAAGACTGTAGCTAGTAGCTCAGGAGGTATGGGCCTTCAAGGAGAGTTTTAGACATGACTTCAGTAAGCAGTTATGGAGTCACTGAGACATGGGGTAGATCAGCCAGAGTAGTTATCGAGAGCAGTCCTAGTGTTATGGGCACTCCGGCCACTGACATTATGGAGGGAGATTCAGAGACTAGGATCAAAGGAGTGACAATTGAGGAGATAGTGGCAGGATCTGATTCTAGGGGAGACGTTCATCCTAGGAGGAGGAAGAGGAGGATTGACTAAGTAGAGGTAGTTGTCTGCTTATTTTTTGGTGGTTGTTCTGACACAAGCTACAGGTTTCTTTTTTGTACACTCTTGTAAGCTGTCATGGCCACAGGACAATCAATAGATATAAATAAAGGCTGTCCTTTTTGTGATGATGGATTGTATGCTTTTGTAAAATCTGATCATCATTGTATGAGATACCTTTATTTTTGCTCTAATTTTTGCCTAAGCCGACCTCGCGGGTTTTCAACTTAGTGAGCATTTTCTTTTGTTTATTATTTATTTTTATTTTTTTATTTTTTCAAATAAAAGAACTAAATGATGCAATAGGCATAGAGGAGTTGAGATTGTGATGCAAACAAAATATTTTTATATTATGCTTTGGACCGCACCTAAGTTGGGCTGCTTACGTATCCCTTACAATTGTCATCACCATTTTTGTTATTTTTCAGGGAGAATAAGGTCCACATAGTTCTGATTACATTGCTTTGAAAAAAAAATAAATAGAAATAATGCAAATTCAGACAAAGTATCTTTTCAGTTGATCCAAATTATAGGGATTAAAGAACTCATTTTCGTCCACATCCGCAAGAATGGCACCTCCGCCAGATAAAATCTTCTTTAGTACATATGGCCTGGCCCAGTTCGGCCTGAACTTTCCCCTTAGATCATGGACCGAGGCCCTAATTTCTTTCAGAACTAAATTTCCTTCCTCTAGGCCCCTGTCCTTTACTTTCCTATTAAAATGTCAGGCTAGCCTATGTTGGTAGCCTTGGATCTTGTACAAGGCATCCATTCTCTTCTTATCAATAGCATTCAGTTGCTCATGATATCCTTTGATCCAGTTTGCTTCACTCAACTAGCTTTCCCTTATTACCCTAGCAGATTGGATCTGTATCTCAATGGGAAGGACAGCCTCCATTCTATAGACCAAGGCATATGGGGTTATCCCTGTCAGAGTACGAACGGTAGTTCTATATCCCCATAAGGCAGTAGGTAGTCACTCATGCCAATCTCTATGCTTCCCAATAACCTTCTACAAAATAGTCTTTATGGTCTTGTTGGCAGCCTCAACTGCGCCCTTAGTCTATGGTCGATAGGGAGAGGAGCGGTGATGCTGAATCTTCTTCGTCTAGAGTAGGCGAACTACCTCCTTTTGAAAGTGAGAGCCATTATTTGTGATTATTTCGAAGGGGGTTCCAAACCGATAAAGGATATTGGTTTGGATGAAGTGTGCCACCTTCTTTACGTTTAGGACTTGATATGGCACTGTTTTAATCTATTTTGTAAAGTAGTCTACAACCACCAGAATGTACTCATGTCCACTGGAGGACTTTAGGGAAATCCTCCCAATGACATCTATGCCCCAAGTAGCAAAAGGCCATGGTGTTGCTATTGGATTTAGAGGATAGAGGGTCCATGTTGGAGCTTGGCAAAGATCTGACATTTGTGACATTTTTGCACATACTTTACGCAGTCCTCATTCATAGTTAGCCAAAAGTAGCCCAGATTTGCTATCTTTCGTTCCAAAGCTACACCATTCATATGTGGGCCTTCCTCTCTGCCATGGACCCACTCCATAATTTGTTGGGCTTCTTCTTCAGTCATGCATTATAGGTGGATGTTGTCCCAGGTTCTCTTATAAAAAATATCTCCATTAGGTATAAAACTAGTAGACAGCTGTCTTAGGGTTCTTTAGTCTGCTTTTGAGATTCCTTCTGGATACTTACCATTCTGGATGTAATTGAGGATGTCCAAAAACCAGGGTTTAGCATCAACCAACTGGAGATTCATACACATGGTATAATATCCAGGTTGCCATTTTACTTCGATAACAATAAGCCTATGTATCTCATTATCACTCATGTTGATCATTGAGGCTAAGGTGGCTAAAGCGTTAGTAAATTGATTCTTTGCCCTCGGCAGGTAGTGAAATGAGAGTTCATGAAAATTCTTTACCAAGTCATTCAAGAGTTGATGGTAAGGAACCAAATGCTCTTCTCTAATTTTTCACTTACCCAGGGCTTGGGAAATAATGAGGTTATAATCGCCATAGACCTCCAAATAGTCTATCCTCATGTTAATGGCCACCTCTAAACTAGCTATGCATACCTCATATTCTGCTTCATTGTTGGTCACCTCGAATGCTAGCTTAATCGCCATAAGCAAATGGTCTCCTTTTGGGGTAACCAGAACTACGCCAGCTCCATAGCCTATATTATTAGAGGCATCGTCAAAGAATAACTTCTATACCTCAGGTTCTATGATCAAGATATCCTCATTTGGGCACTCAGGCTCAAATATTTCCTCCCCCACAAAGACAGAAACCAGCTGGTCAGCGATTATGCTTCCTTTAACCGCTTTTCTCAAGACATACTTTATGTCAAATGCTGCAAGAATTGCCATCCATCATGCCATCTTGCTGTTAAGAATCGGCCTCTCCATAAGAAATTTCAAGGGGCTCTCGTCAGCTAGCACATAGGTTGTGTATGAGCATAGGTAGTGCTAAAGTTTATGACATACCCAGACTAAGGCCAGTCATAATTGCTTAATATGGTTATACTTAAGCTCATAAGCTAGCATATGTTTACTCAGTAGTAAATGGCATTCTCTCTATGTGAATCTGGAGTATTTTGAGCAAGCATTGCACCTATGGCTTCTAAAGTTACCAATAGGTAAAGTAACAATGGCTGGCCTGGCCTTGGAGGTTGCAATATTGGCAGGTTCAGGAGGTAGTCCTTGATTCTGTCAAAGGCTTTTTGGCATTCTTCATTCCACTATTTAGTGGCTCCTTTCCTTAATAGTTTGAAGATTGGCCCACAAGTGTCTGCTAGTGGTGCAACGAAGCGACTGATATACTGTAAATGATCCAGAAAACCTCTAATCTCCTTTTCAGTTTTAGGGGGAGGCATTTCAATAATTTCCTTCAACTTTGCTGGATCTACCTCTATAACTCTTTAGCTGACTAAGTGTCCTAGAAATACACCCTAAGAGGCACCGAAAAGGCACTTTGCTAGCTTTAGCTTGGGATTATATTGCCTGAGCCTAGTGAAGAATCGGTCCAGGGAATCAAAATGGCCTTCAGGAGTTTCAGACTTTATGACCATGTTGTCCACATATACCTCGACATCCTTGTGCATCATGTCATGGAATATAGTAGTGGCCATTCTTTGATAAGTTGTCCTAGCATTCTTCAAACCAAAAGGCATTACTTGATAGCAATAAGTGCCCCATTCTGTCACGAACGATGTCTTTTCCTTATCGGGAGCATAGACTTGGATATGGTTGTAGCCCGCATAGAAGTCAGTCGAGGAGATCACTGATGCACCAGCCATACTAAATCAATATGAGACAAAGGGAAATCATCCTTTGGGCAGGTTTTGTTGAGGTCCCTGTAATCAACACACATCTGGACCTTTCAATCCTTCTTGGGGACAAGCACTATGTTGGCCAACCATGAGAGGTAAGTGATGGGTTTGATAAACCCATTATCTAGCAACTTAGTAACCTCCTCTTTGATCTTCAGAGACCATTCTATCTTCATTCTTCTCAACTTCTGCTTTACAGGCTTCATGTGCTTATAAGTCAGGATCTTATGAATTGCTATGCTCGGATCTACCCCTACCATGTCCTTGGGTTCCTATGCAAAATAGTCTATGAATTCACGAATTTTTTCAACTAATGCCTGTGCATCAGAATATGCAAACACAATGTATGTAATCTTAGGATTCTCCTCTATGCCATAATTGATTGGTTCTTTGCCTTTTTCATTTTTTATTTCTTTTTTATTTTCTTTTTCAGATTTCTCATTTAATGATGAGTCAGATGAAGTAGAGCATAGACAATCAGGAAAGTAAACTTATTGACTTTATTGAAAATAAAGGTCCCATCATCATGGGTTACATCATTTTGAAAGGACAAGCTAGGGCAATGGGTTACAAAATCAGACAAAAAAGATTGAAAGGTCTCCACAAACTCACACTCAAACTCAAAGGACTCAGACTCAGACTCAGACTTGAAAGACTCATATGAGGACATAACAGGACCGGTGCCCTTCTCAAAATACCAGTTATTCAGTGGTACTTGGGATGGTTGAATGAGCTTGGTGGGATTAAGCTCTTGGTGGTTAGTGATTATGTGGATGGTCTCGAAAAGAGATGGCTCTATGCTTGCTTCCCAATCCTCCTCCAATTGATAGATGGGTTTGCACTCCTCTAGCTTGAGCCTTGCCTTTTGGCCTTAGCTCTCATTTTGGCCTTTTCCTCCAATTCTACAATATCTTTAGGTTTAGGCACATAGCCAAGACCGAAAGGAAGAGTGGCAATAGGTTACTTAGGAAATTGGGTGATCCCTTGTTGGTTTCTTCCAAGTCCCAAACCTTCCCCTTGAATGAATTGAATGGTATCAAATGAGAAGCTAGACAAAGGAATGGCAAATGGTTTGGGCTTGATTTCCAAGATTGGCATGGATCTTGGAATGTCACTCTTCCCATATACATTAGCTTGGACAGTTATGATATTTGTACCATGGGGAAATTTCAACTTCTAGTGTAGGGAGGAAGGAATTGCTTTCACTTAATGGATCCATGGTCTACCAAGTAGGAGATTGAAATAGGCTGCGATGTCAATCACCTGAAATGGGATTGGCATTGTCACTGGTCCAATTATGACGTCAAGATTTGCCACTTCCAAAACTTCCCTCTTAGTGTTGTCATACGCTCTTACCACTTGGTCTGATGGAATAAAATCTGAAGCCTCTAATCCTAGGCAGTTGGCTACCTTTAGTGGACATACATTTAGGGCAGACCCATTATCTACTAATACCATAGGCACAGTTTTGCCTTAGGTCATCACTGTGATATAGAGAGCATGGTTGTGGCTTTCTTCTCCATGAGGGATATCATGATCACTGAAAGAAATGGTTATGAATTTGGCAGTGTTGGTTAAAGATGCCACAAGGGTCTCCCATGAGATGTCGATGGGAGCTTGACATTAATTCAAAGCCTTGCAAAGAGCTTAGTGATAAGGGTAAGAGGATTGGATGAGGCTCCATATCGATATATTTGCTTAGGTTTTCTTCAATTGCTTGAGAATGGGGTCCTCCTCCGGTTCGTTATGGGGTTTTAATTTTTCAGCTGGAAGGGGGATTGCATGACTTACCGGGTTTGAATCCATGGGTTATGGAGGTGGTGGGAGGACTCTTCCACTCTGAGTGATCAGATCGACTTCTATGACAAAGTCATTTAGATCAAGTACACAACAATAACTCGAAATGGGATAGATGAGGGAGAGAGGATCAATTCCCGGTTCATCAGAAGAAATAAGGTTGAAATTTGCCTAGTGGCTAGGGAAAGGATTAGTGGTGATGTTGGGTTTAGCTCTTGGAGTGATGATATCCCCACTATCTATTAGGTCCTAAATTTGATGCCTCAGAGCCTTACAAGCATCCGTTTTATGCCCAGGCCCTTGGTGATAATCACATCATTCATTGGCATTATAGTTCTTGGGCAAAAGATTTGGGAGTGGTCTTGGCTCTAAGGGTTTGATGAGATGGGCCTCCAGAGCCTTTTTATAGACAATGCTTAAAGTCATTCCCAATTCAGAAAAACTCCTTCTTTCTAATCTCATAGGTTGATGCTAAGAAACAGCATTAATATCTCCTCCCTTTTAGGGTGTAGAATGAGTGGTGTTGGAGGTGAAATTGGTGTTCTTGCGGTATCTCAAACTTGAGGATTTATCTTTGATTTGACCAGTCTGAATCAAATCCTCGATTTAAGAAGCTATAACAATGAGAGTCTTAAAGTCCGGGAGATACTGAGTTTGTAAGTGAACTTGGTACTATGGGAGGAGATTCTTTACAATGATGTCAATTTGTTCTTCCTCCGATGGGCTATTCACCATTTATAGTACTTTTGCTCTCCACCTTATAAAGAACGCGGTGAAGGATTCTCTTTAGCTTTGTTTAGTGGTTTCTAGGTCTCGTCAAGTGACTTTTACCTCAACATTATAATGGTATTGCTTGACAGACGCATTGCAAATGTCATCCCAAGTTTTCCATCACAAGCATTTTGAATTTAGGCGGAACCCTGTCATTTGGGAAGAGAGTAAGGGAGTCGACATCTATCATATCCTCATGCCTTTTGATATTCTTGATGGATCATTCTAGGGTTTCAAACTTCTCCATCAGTCTGGGGTGGAGGTATGTTGAGCAGGAGGAGGAGAGATAGGAGCATTGGTCATTTCCCTCACTTCATTAATGATTGATTGGCACTGGGAATTGAGAGCATTGGTGAAAGTGGCAGACTGGGCATGAGAGCGCTAGTGAAGGTGTCAGCTTGGGTTTTAAGGGCAGTGGTGAGTGCGTTCTAAAGAGCCTCCTCTTACTTCTTGAGGAGATTGGTGAAAAAGGCGCCCATCGCGTCTTGGTCAAAAGGGTTAGAGGTGTGGGCCATTGGTACCTTGGAACAAAAAATAGACAGAAAATCAGGTAAGAAAACAGAATCACAAAAAAAAAGGCATAAATGCAAAGGTGAATTGGGAAAAGAATTCCCTTTGCAGGGTTGGTCACTGGGTTTATATATTGATAGGCTGAGTGCGCGAAGTGTTATGGGGTAATGGACCACCGGTTTGGGTTTCTTTTGAAGTATCTTGACCTTGTCGAGTTTCTCATATTATGTGTGCATGATTATGGCGTGATACATGCTAAAAAAGGTTTCATAGACATGTAAACACATCGATTATTATGGTACATGGAACCTAACTTCAAAGGCTAAGGCAACTATATGCACAAGGGTGAATGGTGGTTTGATTTAAGGGTCCCCGTCCCACTAGAGTATCTATATACCTAACCACATGTGAGGCAAAGAGCCTCGCGTGGGTCCAACAGTAGTGATTATTAGTTACACTACCAAAATGATCAAGGATTCATCGTGGAGTGGAATGTTTTCGCTATCTCCTAACATACTCAAAGAGAGTAGTCAAACCAATGCTACTCACCATCCAAGAGTTTTTCTAAAGCTAAGGTTAGGCAATGAGCCTTTCTTATGCAAAGTGATGCATGAAAGTCAAATTATACTTAATGAGTTAAATGGAGATTATTTTAGAAAAATTTTCCTTAACCAAACAGTAATCCTCTTATTTTCCTTTTTATTTTAAAAAAGGTGGCAACCAGTCCTCAGTGGAGTCGCCAGCTGTGAGGCCTTGCCTGAGCACCGACCTGATCCGCTAGAGGAAACCGAGATGCTCATTGGAGTTTAGATTCATGATGGAACCCTCAGGTTCAGATTGATTGATTTTGAAAATTATTTTTGGAGTCGCCACCCTAATTTATTTTTAAATGGAAAAATTAAGGAAAAACCGAATTTGACTCTAATTTATTAATTTTTTACTTTAATTTGCCCATGGATAAAATCACTAGTCTCGAATCAGGTTGAGTTCGAGGACTAGATTTTTGGTTTTAAATAATCAAAATTTGGCTCTTATATTTAGTTTGACTTTGAAAAATTAATTTCATGAATGACATTAATAATTGCAGATAAAATGCATAAATATGGCATAAAATAAATGCATGGAGATTAATGAAGTAATAAACATTTACAAATGAAGGAGAGTGTTCACTTTAATCTTTAAGGATTTAGGGGAACCACATGATCATTCATTGATTAAGATAATCACATTGATAAAAAATGGGATGCCTTCTCTAACCCTTATGGGATTCTAGGAAGATCACGTATTACCTTACAAATATCATAAAAAGATAATTAATTCAAAAAAAGTAAGGAAAATAAGTTTAATTTGAAAAAGATTGGATTTTATATTTGGATTTAAATTCCAAATATTCCTACGTACCCCGTTTGAATAGGGATCAAAATTCATGTAGTTCGTTCCACGGTTAAGTGGAGGGGTTTACAAAATGATTAAAATGATTTTTGGTTTGGAGAACAAGTTTGATGAAAATATCTTGGATTTTGATGGATAAGATGGAAAAAGTGTTTTGCCATACCGAAGTTCCGTTTTATCGGACCAGACAAATGAAATGATTAATAAAAATGATGGATGAGTAAATTAATTAATTAAAATGATTAATTAATTGATTAAAATAGTGGATGAGTTGAAAAAAAAAAAGGGATTTTTTATTTAATTTTAAAAAAATGGGGATAATTAATTAATTAAGAAGATTAATTAATTAAAATAGAGGATGAGTTTAAAAAAGATTTTTGATTTAATTAAAAAAAGTAATTAATTAATTAAAAGAATTAATTAATTAATTAAAATAGTGGATGAGTTGAAAAAAAGGGATTTTTTATTTAATTTTAAAAAAATGGGGGTAATTAATTAACTAAGAAGATTAATTAATTAAAATAGAGGATGAGTTTAAAAAAGATTTTTGATTTAATTAAAAAAGTTAATTAATTAAAATGATTAATTAATTAATTAACTTGTAAGTGATTAAAAAAGATTTTTTAGTTAATTAAAAGGATTAATTAACTAGGTTTGGGTGAGAAAATTAATTAATTAAAATGATTAATTAATTAATTGGAGAGTGGATGAAGGGAGAAGAAGAAAGAAGGTTGATAGATAGCTATCAATATCAACGTTGGGTGTGTAGAAATGAGAAAATTGGGAGCCTATTTATAGGCAAATGAGGTTGAGAGTAGTTTAGGTAATGAAAATGTGAAAAAACCATGGAGGATGGGGTCAAAAAAGGGTGAAAACTGGACTAAAAAGAGTAGAAGAGTCATTTTCTGCGCGTGGGGCCCACTGGAAGCAAAAAATGCAGAACCTGGTGTAGCGCCACACTATGCCTGTGCGACACCGCGTCAGGTTTTTACGACATGCCGCAATAAGGCTATGCGGCACCGCATAGATTTGACGCAGCGCCGTACGCCTTCCATGTGGCACACCACGTGGCATGGCACGCTTATCAAGATTTTCCTTTCCAGCCCATTTTTTAGAGGTTTTTAGGTCAATTTTCGAGACTTCCAGGTCAGTTTTTTAGAGTTATAGAGCTCAGAAAAATTATCGGTCAATATCGTTAGGATCCAAATTAATTTTAGAACATTTAAACAGTCAGTCTGAGATACAATCCAGTCAGTTTCAAAAAAAATATTGTCTGATATAAAAGGTCCGGTCAGAGTCAGAAAGGCGTCAAATTGTGCCAAGAATGCTCCGGTCAGTTCTAGAAAATTCAATGTTAATTTTGAAGGTGCTGAAATGAGGGTTCACACATGTTGTAGAAAATTGGAACTAACCTATATTCCTTGTGAGCATGTTGTTTCTACATTGTTTGTGAATAGAGAGAACATTGAGAATTATGTAGATGACTACTATAGGGTTAGTACTTTTCTCAAAACATATGGCCACTACATTAACACCCTAAATGGCTAAGAATTGTGGCCTGTTAGTAATGAGAAACCCCTATTACCACCTAAAAAACCAAAACCAAAGAAAGGCAGGAAGGCCAAAATAAGGAGATTGGAACAGGAAGAGTTGGAACACTTGGCCAACACTGGAAGAGTTAATAGGAAAGGGTCAATCATAACATGCACCCTTTGTGGTGTTGAAGGCCACAATAAAAGGTTTCACAATAAGAAACTAGCAAATCTAGACCTCCCAAAAGTATATATACACACTACTATGATATTTTATGTGATTTTAGTTGGCTTTTTAATTGTGTGATTGATCAAAATAATTTAATATGTAGGTTACGAAGGTTAAAAAACCTAAAAAGAAACCTACTGATAGGGAAGCATCACCAACTGTAAAATCCAATCCCAATCCATGCACACTGCAATGGATGCCTGACATGAGTAATAAACGTAAATGTCAATGTAAAAAACCAAGGGATGCAACTAATACATGTAATTTTTACAGAGGAGCAGCAAAGTAACAAATGATGAAATTTTCCAAGTACAACAAGAAAGTAAAAAACCTATAGTTGTTGTAACTCAAGAAGACTTGCACTTCAGAATATGGAACAATCAAGATTCAACTGTACCAGAGGTGAATACTTGCATTTTATGATAAAATGGTTTCCAATAAATATTTTGCAAAATATGAGGTTTAATTCTAAATGTCCAAAATATGCAGGTATCAAATACAATTGAATTCCAAGAGCATGAGGTCCCTCTAAGTGCTCTTATACCTGAGCAAGAAGGTGCATCACCGGTATGAACCTAAAAAATTTCAGTTGATATGTTTCAAGTACCTAATAATGCAATTTGTTGAAGTTTATATTTTCAATCCTATTGCTTCAATACATGTAGATATTTAATACAAATGCATTTGAAGTGCATGATATTTGTCCAAGTGCCCTCGTACTATCATAACAAAGTGCCTCACAGGTATGATTTTGAACATGCAGGAAAACACATATTGATAGCATATGCAATATTTTGAATGCTAAGTTTGAGTCTGCTTATTTTTAGTAAACCTATATTTCTTTTTTTTTTTTTCCTTTAAAGATGATGGATCTACCCAGACCATGAGACACAAACAAACTAGGTGATATAGACATGTTGATAGAATCCTTAGTTGATAATGATTGCTCTTCTGAGGATCAACATGTGAACGTAAAAAAGGTATTATATTTGAGCATTTTAATAAGCAATATTTTGTACACAAACCTTAAGCTTAGAAAGAAAATGAACCCTTGAGTTATGTTTTTATACAGGATCCTGATAAGTTAAGGAGACAAAAGCAAAGATTAAGTATTAATCACAAACCTCCACCCAGAGTTGGATTGAGTAGGAGACCAATTACAAGAAACATGAAGAGATCTTCTCCACAAACCTTCAACGGTCCAAAAACAATGTTCACCAAGAGACCTTCATCCTCCAAGGGTCATTCATCCTTCAGATATGCTCAAGATGACTCACCATTTGTAATAGATGTTAGTCAAGACATAAAGGTTTATCATACAAGGAAGCAAGGAAAGTAAAGCACACATAAAGTATGATTTCTAATGAACTTACACCCTTTGTACATGTCAACATTGAACATGTATTGTTTTGTATTTTGGATTGTCTGAAATTTTTTTAGGGTATATGATATGTTTCACATGCAAGGCTTATAGATAGCTTAAAGGAATGATATGATATATTTCTTTTTGGTAGTGTGCTTTATGCTTTTGACTAGGAAAATGCAAATATCTGTTGTGAACATGGCATGTGAGAATCTTTATCACATGTCAAGTACACAACATCAATTACTTTGTATATTTTTGGTAGACACATTTAAAGGAATCCAATGACTAATGAATTTTATTTATTTTAATGTTCCATTAAAGTTCTATAATTTATATTCTTAAATTAATTTTAATGTGCCTACTATGTAGTGATTGTTTTTTTATTCTTGACTGTATTATTACTCTTTGTTACCATGTAACTTCAATGAACTTGCAATATATTGCTAATGTAATGCTATGAGTGACTAATAAAAATTGCTTTCGAATTTGCCATTATACATGGTTGAACTGTTGTTTTATACTATTTGTAAAAAAAAAAAAGACAAAAGTTAATTTTCATTCCAACTTAGCATTCTTGGTTACAAAATATTAATTTTCATTCCAAATTAGCATTCTTGGATACATAGATAAATAAAGCTAGAAAAATTAGTACCTTTACAAAATCACAACCTAAATAACCTTGCTACATAACCCCTAAAATGATCAGCACATTCCCACTTCACTCATAAACAAGAAGCTATTAGTTTTTTATAATCACACCAATAAACACACCAATTAGAAATACTACAAACACAAACAATACCATTTGTAAGAAAGTATACGATACAAATGATTATAAAGGCAATGAGTCTCATGCTGATTGACATGTGGTGTCGATACAAACACATGGATATTCATAGGATGAATAGTCGAACTACGACGTTAGATGATAATAATATGGGATTTTACAACTTGTCAATTATTTATCATCTAGGTCATAATAGGATTTATTACTGCTTAGATAAATGTACTATTCATATACGGATATATGGCATGTGATGGTTCTAATTTATTATGTATGGAGGTAAGTGATCACCAAGATAAAATTCATTACCTCGAGTAAACAAGGTTAAAATCCTATGCTATCTAGTTATTCTTGATAACTAAAGCTCCTAGCCAGGACAGATAGATTCACTAGAAAGAGTTTCAAATAGGAATCTAATCTCATCAAGAATTAGAACCGAGATAAGGACATAGAATCGAAGCACATTAAGGTTTGACATAAATCATTGCCCTAGCCAAGATTGGAATCTTTAATGAAGGGATTCTAGTGTATGATGATTTATGATTGATGGTCCATGTGATGTTTAAGTTTTCAACTATAAACATTCATTTCTAATTAGGTAGTCGTGACATGGAATGCTAGCTATCCCTCACGACTTATGGGACTAAGTGTGAAGTAGGGATTTCACATTAGTAGAGAAAAATGTTTTCTCATTCCCATTGCTAATTAGACATGAACATAGAAAGTCACACACCCAATAGTGATCACCTTCCAAGTGTAAAAGGTTTACCATAATTAATTAAAGTATTTAATTAATTGATTAGTGGTAAAATGATTAAACATGTAATTAAATTTATAAGGACCCTAGTATGTCCTAATATTTAATCTATAAAGGTTTCCATTCAATTAAATCTTAATTTGTATATGATGCAAATGAGAAAGATTAAATTGAAAATTGATTTAAACTAAATCAAAGACTTAATTTTAAGCTTAGTAAAAACCCTTAACACATGATATGTAGCCTAAGCCTATATGTGATATGGTTAAGAGGCAATTTAAGGGTTAGAGAAAATTCACTATTCATAAGCCCATATAATGGGTTTAGGGGTTAGAGAATTTTCTACTAAAGTTAAAATTATAATTACATCTTTTGGCTAATGGAAATGTCTATTTTACCACTAAAGGATATAATGGTCATTTCATTATTTGAATAAGCAAAGTCAACTTTGCCCCTTCACCAAATGAAGAGCTAAAAGGATGTCATGGTCTTTGTGAAGACTTAAGAGTTAAGTCTTGAAAACATATAAAAGCTTTGAGCTTTTACGTTGCAAAGAAGAGAACGTCATTTTCTCATTTGAAGCATTTCTAGAGAGAGAAGTTGAGAGAGAAAGAAAAATGAAGAAAGTGTTCCTTCAATTTTTCTTTTGATCTTCAATTCTCTTCTTTGTTCTTTGTGAAAGAACAAATGCTTGCAAATTGAAAATATGTTTAGTCCAAAACAAACCAAAGAGAAACGTTAAACTTCTTAAAGATTTTTTAGGGAAATCTTGAATCAAATTGGGCAACCAAGAGAGGATTCAAGAACACCAAAGAAATTAAGAGGAAACTTAGAAGTAAGCTAGGTGTGGATGATCTAGAGGCTTCACACTTGGGAAGCTCTTTGTAAGAGAATGAAGGAACCTACAAGAGGTAACATGATTACTCTTCCTTCTTCTTTATATGCATATGTGTTTTACACACAAATTAATTGATTACTTGAATGAATTTTAGACCAAAATTGGGTGAAGTGAAATTTTAAAATGTTTGAAATTTCACATCACCACCTTCTTTCAGCTGCATTTGGCTCCACCATTCCTTCATATAGGCCCCATTTGAGTCAGTAGGTAAAATCATGTGTCATGCATACGGGGCACTTTTGGCTGACATGTCTCTAAGCTAGTAACATGAGTCATCATCAATGTATGACATGGCATGTCAAATCAGCTACTCAGGTTGGTTTTCTAGTCAATGACCTTAATGTGAAAGGTTTTTAATTTTAGGTGTTTCCCGGCAAAAAAAAAAAAATTTTGTGACGCACTGAAAAAGCCACCAAAGTTTAGTATTTTTGGAGCTTTTCACCCTAGGTTTGTCTATGTAAAGAGTTTAAAAATATTTAATTGAATGGATAATATAAATTATTAATAATTATTTTATTTAATGGGAATGCTCATTAAGTAGCTTCGAATAAGAGGATAAATTTTATTTTTTTGAATTAATTATTTTCTTGCAAAATTTGTATGAAAGCAAACTAAAAAGTAAAACTAATTTTGAAATAATATTTTATGCAAAAATATTTTATGTATGCATGCAAATTTTCTAAAATATTTTATGTATAAAATTATTTAATGCATGATATTTGATTAAAACAAAATAAATTAGAAAATTATAATAAAATGTATCTATCAATTCATTTACTTTCTTTTTTCTAATATATTTTTGAACATAAGAATAACATTTAAAATTGTAAAAAACGCTCATCTTCTTTTAATGTTATATATATATTGCCTTTTAAAATATATTCATATATTTATATAGAATCTAAAATTATTTTGTATTATCAGTTTAATTGTATTATATATGCACGAATATATAATTTAGATAATATTTATTGTGTATAATTATATTTTGGTTAAATTTTTATATTTTCACATGAAAATTTAACTTAACTTGTAATTAACAATTAAAGTGAATTTAGTAATTGAATTATTTAAATATTACTTCATAATAATCTTAAAAGTCGACCAATAAGATTTCAATCTCATAGTATTTATTTAAGAAGTTTTATATATTTTAATTGAAAACTTCACTTAATATAAAAGTATAAAATTTTATATTTAAGTAACAAAAAACTGGTCATTAAATTCTTAACAAGAAAAAAATAAATGTTTATAATAAGTATTTATATTTCAAACGAGTTTTAGTAAGTCATAATAGGAATCAACGTGCGAAATATGTTAAGAAAAATCTAATATATATATATATATATATATATATATATATATATATATATATATATATATATATATATGGAGGATACTAAAGCTATTGCCTTAATTGCCTTATCCACTGAACTGCCTCTGATAGTTTAATATTATTTAATATGTATAATTAAAACTAATAATTAATAATTACATATCTATAGCAACATATTAATAGTATTATTAAATGTCAATATATTTTAATAGCATTGTAAATTTTTACAATAGTTAAAAAAATTGTTGAGTAATAGTCAATTTTTTTTTTAACCTAGTCGTCTCTCTTTTTCTTTTTCTCTCTAGATTTTCTCTCAAGTTTTATTTCTTGAACCACCGTCGATCTTCTCTTTTGATCGGCGATAGTTCTAATATTTTCTATTAGATTTAATATAAATAATCATATCTTTACTGTTGTTGCCACATCTATCACTGGCTCCACTCATTCATTCTCTACTATCGCTCGCTGCTCCTTCTACTCGATCTCATCTCTATCTCCTCGCATCCGCCTTTGCCTACTCATTTACATTTTTACCATATGCTTGTTGTGGATTTGTGCTTACTACTGTTAGGGTGAGACTTTTTATTTTATTATTTTGCATTAGATTGTACTTTATTTTTTATGTTATTTTGTCTTTCAATATTGGAAGTTTTATTATGTCTTCTCACGTTGAAAGTTATTTTTTCCTTATGAGTCTGGTGGTATGTCTGTGCATTATTGCATTTCAGATGCTCGCAAAAAGGATAATGACTTGTTACGTTGTTCCACTTTTGCAGTCGCAGTTTTTCAAAACCAACTATATGAGAGTTGGATATTCTGTTAAATATTTGTGATTTGCGAATCAGTTTGCTCTTGTTATGGAAATTGATTCTATGTCAGGTCTTTTTCTATTGAAATTTATATTCTGCCATTGATGATTAATGAAATTTAAATTTATTTAAAAAAACAATTTTTGAGTAATGAAATCTTAAATATCTGGGATAATGTTGTTAATTTTTATTAATACCATTTTTTTTAACTTTTAACAGCATTAAATCACACTATTAAAATGAATTATTTATAATTAACATTATTTCCAAATGTAATAATAATAATGACCCCATTTATAAATTCTGTCTCTCCATAACATAAAATAGGTCAAATTTGTGAAATAAAGTAAATAAGTGCACATATATTCACAAAGACCTTAATTTCAGTAAGGTTGGTAATTAGTTTCCTTTTTCAAGTGTGTTTCTGTTGGCTGATCTTATTTCCAAACAAAAACAGACAAAATTATGTTTATGGTCTACATTCTACAAAAGCAAAAAAAAAAAAAAAGATGACTGGAAACCCTAATGCTTTTGACCTGAAAAAAGTTTTTGTCAAACACATTTTTCAGTTTATTTTTTATAAATAAATTTTTTTTTTTTTTTCACTATTGTTCGAAATTTGTTCGATATATTGGACTTGTTTGGTTGAGCTTAAAATCAGAACTCAAATAAAAATGAATGTATAGGATCTAAAATCCTATTTCAAATATTTTTTAAATAATTAAATACAATTTATTAATTAAATTAATAATTATACTTAAAAATATATATCAATAGAAATTGAAGTATTGAAACGTAAATAAATAAAAAAAATTAGATTATTTTTTAGTCAAAATAAAAAAAATAAAATTTTATTTCAAAAATTACATCTCATTCGCAATTTCGAAGTGAGCCAAACATGCTAATAAGGTATATGATTTCTATTTATTATTCAAACTCTTAACTTAAGACATCCAACTATTAAATTAATATTTACGTCAATAACTATTTACTTTTCAAAATAATTCTAATTTTATAATTTATGAGTTTAGAGTGCAGATAAGAAATTTAAAAAACAGAATTTTAATTTAATAAAATTGAAAATTTTTGGTCAAAAAGACTAATTTCATATTGAAATATTATTTAATATTTAAAATTTCAACTCGTAAGTGAGAATTCAAAAACAATTTTCATATAAATAAGACTTTAATTAATCTAATTAAACTTACCCAGTTCCTTAACTGTCCTAACATTGTATTTTACTAATTTCTTGATCTAATTGAGATTTTTTAAGGCAATAAACATAAAGAAGGTGATTCCTTGATCTAATTGGAATTGGAAGGACATGATTTTTTCTTTTGTTTTTTTTATTATATATTGAAATGGCATGCAATCTGATTACATTGCATATCTCATAAGACTTTTTTTATTTTTTAACAAATTAAAAGTTATAATAAATTAGTAAAAGAAGGGATTAATTGTACTGGTGGAAATATCTCATGTAACACATCCAATCATCATGTCTTTTTTTTTTTTTTTTCAAGCAGCTTTTTGAGGTTTGGATATAATTAACCAGCCATTGATGAATCATGATGCCATCCATTAGCAAATTATTTATAAACAGACTGGATCTTAAGCATGCCCGCTCCTTTCTTTGCCTTTGTGCATTATAAATCACAAAGGCATTAGAATTATTTTTTTAATACTAAGAATTGTTATTAATTATAAGCATCTTAAATTAATTAATTAATGGTGGGGGGTGAAAACTAAGACAAAAAACCAAAAGAAGAGTTAACTTTAAAACTCCATGATTCTTTCAACACAAAGGCAGGTGAGGCATGTCTAAGACAAATTAAAGGCCCCCCTCTCCTAGCTTATCTCACTTGCTGTTGCTCAGAAATCAGAATCATACACAAATAGGAGCAAAACATGATTAAAACTGTCCACATACTTTCTATGCTCCAGAAAAGTAATAAATTAAAGTGATCAACAGATAAGGGTACTTTAGTAATTCCATCAAAAGCAACAATTTTTCCTTTTATAATTTTTTTTTTATTTTTTTTACTTTACCTTTGAATTTTGAAAATCTCACTCACTCTCTCTCTCTAAATCAATAGGAATCATGCCTGCCAAAGCAAAAGAGGAGGTGTATTTGTAATAAAGAATGAAGAAAAATAAAGAAAAGAAGCACATTGCCAACCCATCTTTCAGTCACAAAATTGAAAGCCAAAAAAAAAAAAAGACTCTTCTTCTCTCTCCTCTCTCTCTCTCTCTCTCCCCCCCTTAATCTTTCTCTCTCTACCCAAATGAAAAAACTTGCTTCTCCACTTTCTTCACCTCTCTTCCACACTCATACTTCTGTTTCCTTCCTTCATGCAAGATCCAAAGAACTCTCACATAAGGTAGACAACTCTCTCTCTCTCTCTTCAATTCTTGATTACTAATCTTTCTCTCTCTCATTCTTGATTCTTCTTATAAGCTAGCTAGACACAAGATTGCTCATTTCTTGGCATGCATTTCTGTTTCTTGAATTTGCTGGAAAAAGAAAATGTGTATATATATATATATATATATATATATATATATGTAATTAAGTTTGAGACTTGATTTTTAAATTTTTTTTTTCTTAGCCAAGCTAATTATAATTAATCTTAATTAAGTTAATGCTTAAATTAAATATACAGGTTCATATGATTTATCTAAGCGATCATTGATCATCACTCCACATGACAATTTCAGGGCAGCATGCCTCTTACACAATTGACAAAAGGTATATATTAATTTCATCATTTCCATATTTTCTAAATTAATTATATTTAAAAACCCATATTACTGTTCCTTAAATAGTTAATTTGAAGGTGGAAAACTTTGTATTATTTCTTTTTTTTTTTTTCTTCCCATTGTTTTAATTGGAAGGCTTAATCATTGCAAGAGACCCTTTCTTTGGTATAATTTGCTCTTAAATTCAAAAGTTTGCAGCATACAATCATAATTTGCAATTAAATTAACAATTCAATAATCAAATGTCAATTAATCCTTATCTTAATTAGTTGTAACATAATAAGATCATTTTAAAAGTAGGAGTTAGAATAAAAATTTTGTTAGTGACAAATTCTTCTTGTAATTTTTTTTTTAAAAAAATAGAAAATCCAACTCAACCTTTTATAAATTTGTAGCAAAATTTGAACCCATCAAAAACAAAAAGAAAAATTCCAATGGGCTTTAGGCCTGATAATCCAAAACCTTTTGATGGACCAGAGGAAACAATATATAATTTGGACTATTTAAAAATGAGTAAAGAATCAAAATCTTATTTGGTACGAGAATTTTTAAATAAAAAGTTTTACAAAATTTATAAATTTATGTTAAATCCATTTGATAATTTAAAATATAATTAAAATTTATAGATTTTGAAAAATTCATAACTTTCAAAAATCCTTCATTTTTTAAAATTTTAATTTTTAACTTTCTAAATGGGAAAGTTTAATATCCACCATATTTTATATATAAGAAATTATAATAATTTTTTTATTCTAAAATTATTCTTGACAATCCATTGCTATTTATTAAATTTATGGATTTAAAAATTTCTCAACTCAAATGAAGGTTAAATTAATTATGTTTGCAGAAGTCTTCTATATCTCTTTTAGTAATATTTAGAATTTTTTTTTAAGTCATTCAAATAATAATAATTATTATTATTATTATTTTGGAGGGGGAGAGGGGGAAGGCTGCTGAGGGGGTGGGGAGAAGCCACGGCGTGGGAAAGGAACTCTGTTAGAGCATAAATAAAGATGTGGAATGATTAAAAATGAAAAACTTATGAACTTAATATAGAAAAAAAATCTTTAACCTTAATCTTCTGCGAACTCCAACCTAACTATTTTTTCCCATACTTCTAAGCTAAATTTGCTTCTCCCCACCCCCTCTGCAGCCTTCCCCCCCTCCATATATATATTAATTGTAATCCTTACATTTACTTCTAAGTACCTCATATTTATGACTATACTACATATAACACCAATGAATATAATTTATGATAAAAATGAGAAGTATTAATTTTGGGCATTAGCAGATATTACATATAGTAATATATTCTTTAAATAGCAAGGATTTGACTCAATCCGCACGGTTGTTACCTATTTATTACCTTTAATTAATTATAACTAAAACAAATTTAAGTTGAAATTGTTGGCTCACCTTGGAATTTGGGCTATTGGGGCGAAGAACCTCACAATTTGGATTAGATAGAAAATTGTATTTGCTCATTAAAATTGTTCCCTAATTTCGTATCCAATGCCCAAAATTGTTTCTGATATGTAGTTTTTTTTTCTACTGGTGTTTTAGTCTAATGATATAATTTGTTTATTGCATGAACATATATTAGAATTTCAATTTATTCTTAAGTTTATATTATTATTATTCTTATCACAATGAATATTGAGCATATTCATCATATAGTACATGTAGAGAAAATGCATGATGTGGGTTTCTTACGCTCTAGGAAGCCTTGGTATCAAAGAGCAATAGAGATGGCTACTCAGTGGAAGACATTTTCCAAATCCACAGAAATGCCTCCAACAAATAATAATGTCACATTATGGAAAAATGTTTCCAGGCCTACAGAAATTCCTACAACAAATGCAACGTTGTGGAAAACCATTTCAAAATCAACGGAAGTTCCGACAACGACAACGACAAACTCAGCAAATAGAGGGAAACTAAGAAAATGCACTTCTCTTAGGGTTGCAACTTCGTTTACTCGAGTATGTCTTTGCGCGCCAATCTCTTCCTACAATGAAGTATTTCGAGCTGATGTTCCACCTAGAAGAAGCAATAGTTATCCTCGATCTAAACAATTCACCCCATCGCAAGAAAGAATACCTAGCACAAGACTTAGCACGGAAGGAAGAAGAGTTTTTCGGGGGAAATCGTTGACCGATGATGTTTTGATGAGGAGATTTGTTGTGGAGGAAGAAGCAATGATGCAAATTAGGAGGAGAAATCAAATGGAAGTTATTAGAAGAAGAAGCAAAATGAGAAGAAAAAAGCTTGGACCAAGCCCTCTTAGTAGAATGGTAATGGCTGAGGAGGAAGAATATTGAAAAAAGTTTGAATGTTTATTTGTGTTCAAACAGTAAATTTTGTAATTTTCCTCCTATTTTTTTTTCTTTATTTATTTTAATCCACTAAGAGGTTTGTACTTTTTACATGCAATTTTCTGCCATTAAGATTAGATGGTTTGGGTGGTGAAAAGCATTTAGTAAAAACTGAAAAAGAATAATTCAATGCAAGTCTGAAATTGCTTTGGTAAATGACATCAAAAATCACCAAATTTTAATATTTTTCTACGTGGTCACTAAAAAAAAAAATTTAGCATGCAAATATTTAAATTTTTATTTTTTTTCAATCAAAAGTCACTGGTCAAATTTAGATCAAAATTTTGCCATAATCCTAATATGTCATGACATATTACTCCAATTATTTGACTTAACACGCCATTTCAAATATATTGCAGATGAACTTTAGTAATCACATTAAAAAAAAAAAAAAAAAAAAAAAAAAAAAACCTACTAAAGTTTAGTAATTTTTTGGATTATTTATATTTTTTACTTTTTGATTCTTTTAGTTAATTTTTTCATTCAAAATATTCTTTTAATTTTTTAATTAAAAATATTCTTTTAACTATGTTGGTTAATATTCTTTTAATTAATTTTTATTTTTATTTTTTAATTTTTACAATAAATTTTTCCTAAAAATCAATATATGAATCCAAACTATTGGCTACTTTTTTTTATTCAAAATATTCTTTTAATTTTTAAGTGAAAATATCTTCTAATTTAAAGTTAAAAAAATTGAAGAATTATTTTGTCACATTAAAATTTAAATAAATTATTTATTGATTTGAATGTAAAATCATATAATATATCTTAAATCTTAACTGTTGAGTTGTTACTTTCCATACAAGAACTTATATAAATTCTTGAAGTCATCTAATATATTTAATAATTATTAATTTATTAGAAGAATATTTTCTAATTTAATAAGTCTAAATCTAAAAAATATTTTCACTTAAAAAATTAAAAGAATATTTTGAACAAAAAAAAAACCAATGATTTTGAATTTATAAATTGATTTTTAAAAAAAATTTATTCAAATAGTTTAAATTAAAAGAATATTTTCACTTAAAAAATTAAAAAATATTTTGAATGGAAAAATAATTAAAAGAATTAAAAATCAAAAAAATTTAAATTACACTAAGGTAGTATTTGATAAAACTGAAAATTAAGCACTGAAAAATTTAAGTATTAAATTTCAAATATTGAATAAAATAAGTAATATAATTTTTAAATTATAAAAATATTTAAAAATTTAATCATCTATTATATTTAGCATAAATTTTAAATTAAACTCTTTGACTTATAAATTTAAGTGATTTTTTACTTTATTGAGACTTTTAAGATAAAATTATCAAATAAACTTAAAATAATTAAGTGTTAAAAATTTTAATTCTAAATGCTGAATAGTATTATCAAATACCAACTAAAATTCACTAAACTTTGAAAATTTTTCTAATGTGGTTATCAAAATTCACCAATATAGATCTAAAATGGTGTGTTGAGTCACATGTTTGGCACGTTATCTACTCCAATGGAGTTTTGGCCAAAAACTTTTAGTTGACTAGATTAACTAGAAATCGTCATATTTTCAGTTTGGTCATATTATATAAATTAGATGTATAAAAACCGATTTTGACCTTATAAACGGGCCGATTACTCGACGAACTGGTTTACTACTCGGACCGGTTCTACGGGTCTATTCATCTTCAATTTTAAAAAAGATTATTTGCTCCGTTGAGCTTTTAACCCACACCCTCCTACATGAGTTACCACTTTAATTGCTAGCAATTTTTCCCTAAATATAATTATATTAATAATGTTTAGCCCATCCCCAAATACTTCTATATTGGTTAACAATTTTAAATATATTATAAAATAAATTTAAGTTTTTAGAATAAAATAATAGTAAAGTTTTTTTTAACACTAAAAAATTAAATTTCTTTTAGTTTTATTTATATAAAATTTATTTATTTTTACTATTCTAAATTCTCAACATAGTTTTATATATTATATATTTCAAATTATTTATTAAATTGCTCTAAAATTATCAAACAACATAATTCTTATTAATATAAATATTGATTTAAAGTTTTATTTCAAATATTGTTTAATAAATTTGTAAAATGATGTATATTTACTTAATTAATTTATTTTATTTTTAATATATTTTTATGTATTATGACTTTTTGTATGTAACATTAATTATAATATATTACATATAATATTTATTATATATTTAATTTAATTATGGTTCGATCCCAGCTCGACCACGGTTGAACCTCTGACTCGTGACTCTCTGTCTTTTCTATTCTAAGACCAAACCGGGTCAAAAAATATAGATTGAAACAGTTAAAATTTATTAAATGAGCAAGCAATTCATCACATGCATATAGTGAAGGGATGGAAAATTCTTCACATCCTTTTCTCAATTTGTTCTATAACCTCTTATTTTTCTGTTTAGTTTCAAATTTCAATGTTTTCTCAAAAAGCTATGTAAATATCTTATAGATTTAAAAAATATATATATTATTATAATTTATTCAATGAAGTTTAGAAATTTAAAAAAAAAAAATGGTGTTCAAATCCTATCAGTTCGTATTTTTTTTTTTTTTATCAATTTGTTGCATTATATAAGACGTATGAAATTTAGTATAATCTTCATTAATAGTTTGTTAATATTCATTAATGGTTTGCTTTTGCTTTTTTTTTTTTTTTCCCTATTTTCTCTTTGAATTTAAATATTTATCCATAATTAAGAAACTTGATAAACCGTAATGGCTAAACTAACACTACAAATAGGCAGATATTGGTTTTGCTTATACGCCACTCTAAAACAAATGAGAAGAACTTTAGGAGCAAGGCTAGCTAGTAGTTATTTAATCTTTACCACACCTTACAAAGTTAGGTTGTTTTATATATGATATGACTACTAATATTTCCTTTTCTACGATTTGTTAACCACCATTTTCTACCTTCTTCATTTGCTTTTCCTTAATTATTTCCTTCTTATAGATTGCTTATTACCTTATTAACTTCTCTCTTCTTGATTATTGGAAATTCATTAGTCCTAATTATACCTAAAATTATGCCTAAAATTATGGAAGATGCATGTTTAGGGAATATCTTATTTGGGATGTCTTTCTTTTTCTCCCGGTACATAGGAAAATTTTATAAAATAATTAGGAAAATTTTACAAAGGGTGGTGATATTTTTAGAGCAACGATTGACAGGGACAGAGCAAGGAATATTTTAAAACTCTAAATTAACAACTTTGCCATTTTAATTGATTGAGTTAAAGTTTTTTAGTAGATAAGATTATTTTATGTTACAATATTTTCTTTCCTAAAATATTTTTTTTAATCTCTTATTATCCAATTTATTTGATCTTTTATAATTAAGTTGTTACTTATTAAGATGACAATATTTATGCGATGAATCATTATTTATTTAAATTCATTTGATCAGAGTGAAAATTTTAATTTTTTTTATAAAAATCATATAGTAATTAATATATTGAATATTATAATGCTAGGAACCAATAATCTAAAAATATATATATTATATCAATTTATGTACAAAAGTCATTGGTCTTTTATATTTTATTAAATTGAAGAGATAGTATAGGATATAAATTTATACTACGTACCTTAAATTCAAATTGCTATTGTTTGTATGAAAAAAGCCATACGATAATGGTTTTGGATTTTGAATAATAATTCAATTTTTCATAAGTTTGAGACATTAAAAAAAAAAAAATTTGAAGCTTTGACCTTTGAGTTAATTTCTTGTTTTTCTGTCTTTAGCAAATGATCTATGAATGGTACAACTTTAAGTTAATTGTGAATTATTTTAATATTTAAACTTTTCATATTGATTAGCACAACTGATGTGCTAATAAAGTTTTGATCCAGCAAAAGACCAATACTGAAATGTTAAAAAAAATTGTATATTCAACTTATAATTTTATTTTTATATTAAATTGTAATATTTAATATAATTGTTGGTACTATATATAGTTTCTTTTTTTTTTTTTTTTGAAAATAAGCATGTAAACTAGTATATCTGTTCAAGATCGAGTTTAAGCTAGAAAATATTTGATTTTTTAGAAGTATGACCCTCTCAACTTATAATTTTCTTCATTAATTGAGACATATAAACTTGATCGGTACGAGATCAAGGAGAAGGAAGATAGGCTGGATCTTTCTTGTTGGGCTTTTATGCTTGTATCTACAAAGAATAAAAGGATGATCAAGGAGGAGCTAGGCCCTGCGCCTGGCAAAGACTCTTTGACGATCAAGTCAGTATTGATAGGATATTAATCCCAAGAAGAGATTATTCCCTCTTAGGCTTCAGAGTATTTTTAGTGAGAGAAAGGACGTGAGAGAGTGTAGAATTCTATCTACCTGAGCTTGAGTTCTTCTTCCTCTTTTATATGGTTTCGTATGGGGTAAGGCTGACACCTTTCTCTGAGAAAGGATATGCTCTATCATTCAACCATATCGTCTAGTGAGGGTAGGTGAAATGATGGCAAATGCATGTCCCTTGTCCTGTCCTTAGAGGTGTTCAGTGAGGGAGGTGTCAGGATAAAATGCGGATTGCCTAAGGATATGTCTTTATGTCAATCGTTATGACACGTTAATAGTAAGCTTTGGTCTTAGCTTGTTCAGCAAGTTACTTGTTGATGAAGTAACTCAAGTACATTTAGAGAGCCTTTGGGCTTAGGATAATTGAGGATTCGGCCAATGGGCTTCGTTCATCCTTCTATAATATTGGGAGACATAAGGTGCTAGTAGGCCTTGATCTAAGAGAGCCCAAATATCTTTTAAGAGCCATTTTTATCCCTCATCTAAGGCCCCTTGGTTTTACTAAGAGGAATGTGAAGAGTCGAATCTTAGTAAAACAGTTTCTCATCTCATCAGTATCTCTCCAAAGTTCTTAGGTCGAAGGGGGTTCCCTTCGTTTTCTTAGTTTCGATAAGCGACTTTTAAGGGGGCTCATGCCTCGTGAGTTTGGGAGGCTTTGTATCCTTTAAACATTTAATTTGTCTCTTCAAAGAATAACCTTCGTCCGGGCGAAGGGATTTGGTTTGTTGGGATCATCTTTCATTTAGGCAAACTTTGTAGGATAGGTGGAAGGTCGTAGAGTCATTGAATGCATGAACGGCTAACAGGAACATGCACTAAATGGGTATCTCCTTGTTCTCCCCGTTTCACCACGTGTCTTAACAGGCGGTTAAGTTTTCCATGGATTTTGAATTTTGAACATCCATTTAATGTCCCTAATTATTATGGTGACGGTTATCGAGGAGACTCTTTGTATATATACTCTTTTGGCTTCTCATTTTAGAGTTCCTTATTATTTTCTTCAACCTCTTGCTTTTACAATTTCTCTATGCCTCTGCTTATTATATCTCTTCAACTTTTGTTTTATTCCAATGGCACCCAGGAAGGAAAACATCCCCAGAAGGGACTAAGTTAGTGCTTCTCATTATCAAAAAATATTGGAGGAAGAATGGGGAGAGATTGCTCCCTTTGGGAAGATAGCTGAATTCTTGGCCTTTGGCCAAAATTTAGAGGGCAGCAATCAATTTTTACTCTGTCGTGTGGAGACTCATGAGAGGGCTTATTCCAGTAACCCTAAAGCTGCTCTCCCTAAAGGCAACAGCCACTATATCATTTTCTACCACCAGTTAGAGGCTGGTCTTCTTTTTCCTCCTATAAATTTTAAGGTTGAGTGCTTCAACTACTTCGAAGTGAATCCGATGATGTTAACTCCAAACTCTATAAGGGACATGCACCTCTTTGAGGTTTTGAGCTTCGCATACGGCATTTGTCCCTCTGCTCGCTTATTCCAGTGCTTCTTCAAAATCCAAAGTGCGCAGAGGTCGCCTGGGGTTTACATGACTTGTGCAAAGCCTCACCGAAGTCTCTTCTTTAGGAAGGAGAACAAGTTAAAGGACTAGAGAGGCAAGTTTAGGCTGACAGAGGTCACCGATGGTCTTGGTGACAAATCTCCAGGATTTGGCTTTCCCGGCCACTTCCTGCATCTAACTAAGAGCCTAACTGACTGGCCCGATAAACTATCCGTAGAGGAGAAGGCGAACCTAAAGACTTTGGTCTTTCAGGGTTTCGTCTATAACTCTAAGAGGATGATGGCCTCCTTCTATACGGAGGATGAGCATAGGCTTCCTACTCCCAGACTATTATTAAGGGACATAAAAGGTAACTTTCTTATTATTCGTACGAGTTTGATTACTGATGAGTTACTAACCCTCTTGTGATTGTTGTTTTGATTGCAATGTAGGGGAAGAATCTTGGGCATTACCAGGATATATTGAAAGAGACAGAAGGGGTTCTCCTAAGACACTTCAATGAGGAGTCGAGCTTTCTATCCTTGACCTCCAGATGGGGAAACTCTGAACATACACCTCCTCCAATTCTAGGTCCCAACTGGCGAACCTTCGCAAAGATAAGTCGATGAAGCATGTTCCTGCCAGGTCAAGTTTGACTATCAGACCAGAAGGGGCCTAAGTGAGTGTGGTCAACATGGAGTAGATTCGAATTATTCAGAGATGACTTGTTAAGGCTTTTGATTGTTTTGTTCCTATTGTGCAGAGAGGTATTCCTTCGCCTCATGCTGTAATGGCTGCCACCAAGCCGCCTTCCTAGAGGGGAATCTTAATTTCTAGGTTTGCTAGAGCTCCTCCTCCTCCACCTCCACCTTCTCCCGTTAGTGATAAAGGGAAGAGAGAACTTCCACCTTCTCTGCCAAAGTTAAAGGTAAAGGGGCCTCCAGTGCCCAGTATCTTTGACACCATCGCTCACTTTTCTCAAGGGGTGGAGCTGCGGCGAACCTGAAAGAGGCTTTGATGGATGTTCCTGATGCTAAGTTTGAGGCGCGTCTGAAAAAGTTGGTGGACGACTTCAATGCCCTAAAGATCGAAGTGAGGGCAGGTAAATTTCGCCTTCCTTCTTTCCCATCGCCTTCGTCTCATAGGGATCATTGGGTCATCAGGAGAAAACATTTGAGATGGTCCAAGAAGGTTGTGCCTAGGAGACCTCCTAGTGCTGAGGAGGTGGAGGCTTGGAAGAACTTTGTTGAGGAGCAAAGGATCTCGTTTCCTGATCTGGCAGTCCTCAAGAAGCTTTATCCCTCCCCTATTAAGACAGTGGTCGAAGGAAAGACATTCATCTTCAAAGGCAAATTCCTGCCTAGTTCATTACTTTCTTATGTGCTTTTTTTTGTTGGTTTGAGTTTGTTAATATTCTTGCTTTTCTTCTGCAGTTTCGGCTGGCGAGGTGGACTCCCTTATTCAGGAGCTTTCTCTTGAGGCTCCTTTAGCAGTTAGCGCGGGTCCCCAAGGGGCTGGGGCTTCTACCAAATGTCTAGCAAAGGCTGCTATTACTATTACTAATGAAGCTTTTCCTTCAGCTGCTACTTCGTCTGAGACTATGGTAGGGGCTATCATTGCTACTGATGCTATTTCTCCCTTTTGTCTAACTAAAAAAAAGCTAACTGTGGGAGATTTTCTTTGCAGAAAGAGGCCCATGGCTGCAACTTCAACCGCTGCCACTATGTCAGAAGTCAGCTCTACTTCAGGGATCCCTTCATAAGGGGTAGTGGCAGAAGTGTCTGCCCCTTCACAAGGGACAATAGCAAAGGCATCTCCGCCTAGTAAGAGGCAACGGGTCGAAGTGCCTGTTGAGACTGTAGCAGTGGACACCCTTTTACTTAGAGGAGTTGATGTATCGGTAGATCCTCCTTCGTCATTTGCTCCTTCTGCTACTGCACTGGCCCCCTTACCCTTTCTGCATCCAGCCCCTATGCCCCTTTTCTGGTCATTGGAGGATCTTCTTGCTAGGTAGAAGGCTCTGTTAGAGAAGGTATACTCATTCTTGTTCTAGCTATAGCTGCTAGTTACGTTTTAGTTTTTTTAACTATTTTTGTTTGCTTATTGTAGGCGGTTCTTGATTCCAAGATTCTGAGGACCGACTTCGGTCTTCTGAAGGATCACTACGAGGATGCCCGATGAGCTGCTGAGGAGAGGTAAGAGTTATGCTCCAAGTTGGAGGAGAAGCTGCTCCCTGTTAAGGCAAAGGCCGAGGAACCAGCGGAGCAAGCGAGGACTCATGAAGAGGTTCACTCTAAAGCTGAAAGGGAGGCTAGTGCCTTAACTGAAGTAATGGCAATCAAAGACAAGGCCATTGCAGATCTCAGCACGTAGCTAGATAAGTTGAGAAAGGCTAACGAGGAGCTTGCCAAAGAGGCTAATGAGGTTCCTACTCTTCGAGATAATTTGAAGAAGACTCAACAGGAGCTCTGGGTCTTGGAGTTTGGATACACGCAAGCCTCTAATCGGGCTAAAGCCGCGCTCAAGAAGGCTAACAAGGCTGAAGAAGGTTGGCAAAGGGCTGTAAGGGACTTCATACAGTCTAAGAGCTTCGACGATATTATCACCTACCACACTTATAAAGTAGCAGCTGAGTACTACAACAATGCTTTTTGTGATGCAACGGAGCATTTTCCTGTCGTGCTGCAAGTCGTAGCTGAGTTAGATGCTGTTGAAGAACCTCCGGCTCCTGATCTCTCAAAATTTCAAGATCCCATCCTAGAGGGGGATGAAGGTCTTCCTCGATCTAAAGACTTTCCTGCTTGGGAGAAGGATGTTTTAGTTTCGTCTCCCATTCTTGAAACATCTAATGAAGGTAAAGGGGATGTGGATGAAAGACTTCCAATTGGGACGGATCTCCAATAAGTCAAACCCCTTTTTGTCATTTAGCCAAGCTCTACAAATGGCCAATCTCTGCCATCAACTATCGCAGTGGTTCCTCCAAGCAACCCTCCATCCTAAAGTTTTTCTTCTTTCTTTTTCCTTTTGCATTCATTTATTCTTTTTGCATACAATATTTCATATGTAATACATTTATTTTGAAATGAATAATACAATTTATGTATCTCTACTGTGTACAAGTGTATTTTTTGCAAATCTTGTTCTTCATGCCTTAACTATTTCTATAAGGATCCATTACATATTGAAATCTAATGACCACGCATTATAAAGATTATAAGAGTGACTTTTCCACCTTTTCCCTATTAGGGAGACATCTTTACTTAGGAGAGAAGTGCTTTAGCTAAGCCGCCCTTTGAGTCGAAGCCTAAAAGTGTTTGTCCTCTTTCTCCCTTAGGCTTACTTAGCTTCATGCCTAGGCTTACTAAGGCTTTGGGCTTTCCCTTAGGAAAGTTCTTCTCACTCTTGGTGAGGCTTCGTGCCTAGGTTTACTAGTGCTTTAAGCTTTCCCTTAGGAAAGTTCTTCTCACTCTTGGTGAGGCTTTATGCCTAGATTCATTAGGGCTTAGGCTTTCTCTTAGGAAAGTTCTTCTCACACTTAGTGAGACTTTATGCCTAGATTCACTAGGGCTTAGGCTTTCTCTTAGGAAAGTTCCTCTCACTCTTGGTGAGGCTTCGTGCCTAGGTTTACTAAGGCTTTAGGCTTTCCCTTAGGAAAGTTCTTCTATTTTGATGCAAGTGGAGATGATTTGAGACAATTTGCATATCTGTTATTGCTGTTACTAATAATACATCTTGAGATGTTGAATGTTCCAGGTATAAGGGATTTCAACACCTTCTAAGGTTACAAGTTGTAGGTACTAGGACCTATGACTCTCTTTATTTGGAAAGGTCCCTTCCATATGGGTGCGAGTTTGCCTATGCCTTCACGTTTTCCAGTAGGCTCTAAGAATCTCATTACTAGATCTCCTTTGTCGAATACTCTGTGCTTGACTTTCTTGTTGAAATGATTAGCAGCTTGCTACTTGTAATTAGCCATTCGAATGCTGGCTAATTCTTTGAGTTCTTCTAGGAGATCCAAATTGATTCTTCTTGCTTGGTCATTGTCGTCATCTCCGTAGTAGTTGATTATTCCATTGGAAAGGCCTATATCCATAGGGATTATCGCCTCTGTGCCATAGGTCAAGTTGAATGGAGTCTCTCCTATGGGTTGCCTGGGAGTAGTCCTATATGCCCACAGCACATGATGTAATTCGTCCGCCCAATTTCAACCATACCCATCTACCCTTCGCTTAATGCCTTGTAAAATAGTTCAGTTTGTTACTTCTGTCTAGCCATTTGTTTGAGGATGGGCTATAGATGAGAAATGTTGTTTGATCTGGAGCCTCGAACAAAAGGACCTGACTTTAGCGTTATCAAACTATTTGCTGTTATCGCTGATGAGTTGGTAATGGATGCCGAATCTACACACAATGTTCCTCCATAAGAAATTGATCACTTTTTCGGCAATGATAGCGGCTAAGGCTTCAGCTTCTACCCATTTGGTGAAATATTCAACTGCCACTAAGAGAAACTTTCTCTGTCCTGATGCTGTTGGGAAGGGTCCTACTATATCCATGCCCCATTTGGTGAAGGGCCAAGTACTAGAAATAGGGGTTTGTTTCGTTGCCGGAATGTGTTTTCCACTGTCAAACTTTTGGCACGGAGGGCATCTTTTGACAAATGCTATGGCTTTGTCTTTCATTTTTGGCCAGTAGTACCCTTGTCTAATTATTTTAGCTGCCAGTGCTTTTTCACTGATGTGCATTTCACAGGATCCTTCGTGTATTTCTTGAAGGATGTATTCGACTTCACTCGATCTTAGGCATCTCAACCATGGCAACGAGTAGGCTCTTTTATATAAAATTCCATTATGTTTGGAGAAGTGAGCACTCCTTCACTTGATTTTCTTTGCTTCCTTGTCATCTTTAGGCAATTCTCGCTTTTCTAGATAAAGTTTGATGGGATCTATCCAATATGACTCTTCTTCGACTTCCATGACCTCTTCCTCTTCCGCAATACTAAAGGAGGTCAAGGTGCCTAGGTAAATCCTTTTAGGAAGTTTGACGGATGAGAGGCGGCCACTTTACTGAGGCTGTCTGCTCTATAATTCTTTTCTCTAGGGATCTTCTGAAAGAACAGCTTGACTCCCCTATTCTTCATTCTTTGTATGATCTCTTTCATCTTTTGTAGGTACTTGGTCATATTTGTCTCTTTAGTTTCGAATTCCCCTCTATTTATCTGATTACCAATTGGGAATCACTATATTCTGTGAGTTGCTCTAGGCGGAGGCAATCAGCAAAGAGTAATCCTTGGATTAAAGCTTCGCACTCTATAGTGTTGTTGGTAGCTTCAAAATCTAATCCGAAAGCATATTCCAGTGAGAATCCTTGAGCACTTCTGAGTATGATGTCTAGACCGTTTCCTTCCTTGCTACTAGCACCATCTACAAAGAGTTCCCACTGAAGATCCGGGAGTACTGCTGACAAGTCCTTTTCTAGACTTTAGTCCCCTTCTACATCCTTGGAACTAAAGGAGTATTCGGAGATGAAATCTGCCAATGCCTGGGCTTTAATTGCTAACGTCTCTTTGTATTGTAGCCCATGCTGTCCTAACTCTACGGACCAACACAACATTCTTTCCAAAGTTTCTGGCTTGTGGAGCACCCTTTGTAATGGTTGATCGGTAACCACTACTCCTTGGTGTGCTTGCAAGTATATTTTGTACTTTCAAGAAGAGAGCACCATAGCGTATGCCAGCTTTTCTATTGGGGAATAATTTAAATTTTCTCCTTGCAGGACTTTGCTGAAGTAATAGATCAGCTTTTGGACCATTCCTTCTTCTCTAATTAACACTGAGCTGATTGCTTGGTCTGAGGCGAACAAGTAAATTAATACTTCTTTGCCTAGCAAGGGCTTGCTTAAGATCTGCTCTGAACTCAGGAAGGCTTTTAACTCTTCGAATGCTGCTTGGCATTCTTCCGTCCATTCAAACATCTGCGACTTTCTTAATTTCTTGAAGAAAGGAAGGTACTTCTCAACAGATTTGGACATGAACCTATTCAGTGCAGCGATTCACCCTGTCAACCTTTGGACTTCTTTCACATTCTTTGGGGGTTCCATATCCAAGATAGCTTTCACCTTGTCGAGATTTGGTTCAATTCCCTTCTCACTAACCATGCATCCCAGGAACTTGCCTCCCTGAATGAAAAATGCACATTTTTCTGGGTTAAGCTTCATCCCATACTCTTCCATTACCGCCAATACTTCAGCTAGGTCATAGATGTGGTCTTCAAAGCTTTTGCTTTTCATGATCATATCATCTATATATGCTTCTAGGTTTCTACCCAGTTGTCCTTGAACATTCTGTTGACCAAGCGCTGATATGTGGCTTCGGCATTTTTCAAATCGAAAGGCATTGAAACATAACAATATATACCTTTGTCCATTATAAAAGAGGTCTTCTCTTCATCCTCTGGGTGCATTTTGATTTGATGATACCCTTGCTTTGCGTCCAAGGATGACAAAAATCCATATCCAGCTATTGACTCTACCAATTTATCAATCATGGGCAATGGGAAGGAGTCTTTCGAGTAGGCTTTATTTGAGTCTATGAAATCTATACACATCCAAAAGGTCCCATTCACCTTCTTGACTAGCACCACATTCACCAACCATTCCGGATATTGCACTTCCTTAATGAACTTCGCCCTCAAGAGTTTATCTACTTCCTAGTCGATGATTGCTTGTCGCTCTAAGCTAAAACATCTCTTCTTCTACTTAACATGTCTGCAGGCAGGATCTACATTCAACTGATGCGTTATTATCTTAGGCTTTACCCTCCCCCTAATCTCTATTGAAGACCATGCAAAGCTATAGATATGTTCCTTCAGAAATTAGCGCGCCAGCAACTTCGGTTCATTTTCCAGGGAAGAGTTGATCATTAGAAACTCTTCAGGTTCCTCTCTGACCATCATCTTTTCTAATTTGTCAATGGGTTCAGGCCTCTTTTTAGGAACGGCAGCTTCAACTACAGCCACTTCTTCAACCTTAACTTCGCACTTCTTTGTTTTTTTATTTCGCTGCCTTTCTCTCTATCCATCTTGAGTGCCATATATATGGAATGCTCCTCCATCTAGTTTTGGAACTGTCATCCTCAGATGTCTGATGTTCATTGAGGCATCCAGGTCATATAGCAATGGTCAACCCAGCAGGGCATTATATGTTAAATATGTCTTAACAACAACAAAAGTGGCCTTGGTAGTCACACTTTCGGGGTGAAGGGTAGTTTAGCCATTCCTATTGATGGGACCTTCATTCCATCTAGGGTACAAACTGGGTGTTTTACTTCTTCCAAATTCTATTCCTTGAGACCCATCTTCAGATATGCTTCCTCTGTCAGCAAGTTGAACGAGCTCCCTCGGTCTACTAAGATTCTTTTGATCACATAATTGGCTATGATTGCTTGAATTACCAATGGATTCGCATGGGGGGTGCAAAGGATACCTCCATCTAGTCTCTTTGATTGACTTCTTGCCCCTTAATAATAAATGTACTCGGGCCTTTCTCTTTGTCTGGCTAGGGCATTTTTGTACTATTTCTATTTTCAGGGGCTTCGTTTGGTCCTCCAATGATACAGTGGATGGTCCCTGCTGAACCATCATTGGCCCTCTCTAAGTATCTTCCTCTATCGTCGCTAGGACCAGCCCTGCTCGACTCTTCTCTCTTTACAAACTTTCCCAAGTAACCTTGCTTAATCAATCTCTCAATTTCTTCCATTAACTGCCTATAGTCATTGGTATTATGACCATAAGTATTATGAAAGAGGCAATATTTGCTTTAATCTCTCTTTTCGAGGGGTGCTGCCATGGGTTTGGGACGAGCCCATATATTCTGATCCTTAAAGGTTGTGAAGACTTCTACTAGACTAGCATTGAGATGAGTGAATTTACTTGGATAGAAGCTAGAACGTGATTGATTGTTTCTTCCTCTCCCTCTCCTTCGTCCATTGGAAGGCTTATCTTCTTGCTTTTCTTCCACTCACTTTTCTCGTTTTGCTTTTGGCTCTTCTTTAAGAGTGATCTCCATTCTTCCTCACTTTGTCATTTGATTGAAGGCCAAAGCGTCATCCTGTCATATATATTTCTGAGCCAGTGCCATTGCATCCTCCAGAGTGCGAGGAGCATGGCGACAAAGGGTTTTGAGAAAATCTGTATGGGAGGTCTCATTTTGCAAGGCTTCCACCGCTCGGGCTTGATCTAAATGAGTAACCTTCAAGGCTTCTCGTTTGAAATAAGTCATATAATCCCTTAGGGATTCATTTTCTTTCTGCATCACCGTCTCCAAATACTGGGCCTTTCACTCCATTGGAATACTAGAAGCAAATCGATGCATAAAGGACTTGGCCAGCTCCATAAAGGAGTTGACGCTTCCTTCTTTTAGGCCATCGAACCATCTAGTTGCAGCTCCTTCCAAAGATCCCCTGAACGCTCTACACATAGCTTTGTCATCTGTTGTTTGAAGTTCAACCGCATGCTTGTAGTCCATAATGTAGACTCTAGGATCAACTTCTCCATTGTATTTTCTCAACACAGGCAGTTTAAACTTACTAGGCATAGTATAATCTTTGATGGATCTAACAAAAGGAGATTTCAAAGTAAGTTTCAAGGTTTTGTCCATAGCCTTTCCACTAGAACCTTGGTTCATTTTCTCTAAAAATTTATTTACAGCATCTCTCATTTCTTCTTCCTTATTTCGATGACTGTTGCTAATGTCGGGTGATCTTTTACCCCACGCTCGCGAAGGGTGACTATCAACGGAACGTTCTCCTCTACTCTGCTCTTTTTCCTTCGAATACTTCTCGAAGCTTTCTTATTTTTAGCATTTTCATTCTTTCTATTCATATCTTCCTCTGCTTCGACCTCTGCTCCGTTCTATGTCATTTGCATGAAAATTTTTTCCATGCAAACGCTTATGTTCACTATCTAGGAGCGAAGCTTTCATACTCCCCTTTTCTTCAGTTGAACTTTCCTCTTCCCCATGTCTCTCTTCTGTCCTCGATTCTAGATTTATTCCCAAGTTCATCAATTGTTCTTCATTGATCTATGTAGGTCCTTGGGATTGCCTTTCATATTCCAAGATTCGAGCAGCATTCCTCCTGAGGATAGTTTCAGGGATAGTAACGAGAGTCTGTGCTAGGGGGGTCTGTTGTTGAGAACCCCTAACGAATGCAGCTATAGTGTTAATGAATTGTAAAGCAAGAGCTAAGTCGGGGTTTGTAGAATTCAAAGAGGTCTAACTCGATCCAGCTACATTCTGTTGGGAAAAAAGGAGTTGGAGCGAGGTGTTCAGGTCCACCGGGGTTGTTGTGGACGGATCAGTAGGTGGAGGAAAAGTGTGTCTGGGATTTGAGGGGGTTGAAGATTCAGGATCGTCGAGATTTGTCATAATGGTGGGTTTTCTTTGTAGATCAAAGTGAAATGTGGTGTTATTAGAAGATCAGCCAACGATCCCCACAGATGGCGCCAATTTTATCAGTACAAGATCAAGATGAATGAGGATGGGCTGGATCTTCCTTGCTGGGCTTTGATGCTTGTATCTACAAAGAAAAAAAGGATGATCAAGGAGGAGCTAGGCCCTTCGCCTAGTGAAGATCCTCCTACGATCAAGTCAGTATTGATAGGATATTAATCCCAAGAAGAGATTATTCTCTCTTGGGCTTCAGAGTATTTTAGTGAGAGAAAGGAGGTGAGAGAATGTAAAATTCGATCTACCTAGGCTTGAGTTCTTCTTCCTCTTTTGTATGGTTCCGTATGGGGTAAGGCTGATGCCTTTCTCTGAGAAAGGATATCCTCTGTCATTCAACCATATCGTCTAGTGAGGATAGGTGTAATGATGGCGGACGCATGTCCCTTGTCCTGTCCTCAGAGGTGTTTGGTGAGAGAGGTGTCAGGATAAGAAGCGAATTGCCTAAGGATATATTTTTGTGTCAGTCGATATGACATGTCAGCAATAAGCTTCGGTTTTAGCTTATTCAGCAAGTTACTTGTTGATAAAGTAATTCAAGTTCATTTAGAGAGCCTTTGGGCCTAGGATAATTGAAGATTCGACTAATGGGCTTCATTTATCCTTTTATGATCTTGGAAGACATAAGGTGATAGTGAGTGTTGATTTAAGGGAGTCCAAATACCTTTTAAGAGCCATTTTTATCTCTCATCAAAACTGATTGATGAATAAATCTACAAACTAATATATTATTAATCTATTTTTTTTTAATTTAGCCATGCTAAAGACTGAAGCCTCAAATTTTTCCTTTTATACTTGTATATATCTTATTAATCATTTCTAAAATATTTTATTAAGTGGTGTACGCCTTGTTGGATTAATAATTAAATAATTATTTAAATTCCAATACCTTGTTGGATTAATAATTAAATAATTATTTAAATTCTAATAGCTCTATCTCCGTCAGAATTTCTGATTAATAGATAAACAAAAGTTATTGCCAGACTAAAAGATTATGAACTCTTAATTGCGGATAGTGATAAAAGTCTTGGTCTGATCATTCTAAGCACACTATCTACTTTTTTTTTTTTTTTTTTTTTTTTTTTTTTTTTTTGAATGGAGCACGCTATCTACTTTTTCTTTTCAATATCAACGAAGAAGAATAAGAAATTAGAAGTTAAATTCTCAAAATTGCCTACATCAACCCTGGTGGCACTTTACCAACTTTCCATGTGGATTTTGAATTATGTAGGGAGGTGAGCTTTTGCTTTTATTAGCCGGTTAAATCATCCCGAAAATTGCTAAATGTTTTAATGTGATCATTAAGAATTAAGGTAAGGGTGAATATCAACATGATACTATTATTGAATAGTATTAAAAATTTAAATACGAATACGATTTACTTAATTAATGAGTAACACAATACAACACAGATAAAATATTTAAAATTTAAAATTAATTAATTTTTTATTATAATATTCGAAAAATATTAAATTTACTAAATTAATTCTTATTAATTTATATTATTATATAAAATATAATTATATATAAACTTTTTTGACGTTATAATTATATATAAACTTATAAAGAAGATTCAAAATAATAGTTACATATTCATATTTTAAAAGTTATAAAATATATTAGATTGAATATGTTAATTAATGAGTTAAAGGCATCGTTTCCAAATTAATAAGTCGACCTGCGACAGACACGATTATTTTTATGTCAAAATCAGATTGATACGAATATGATACCCCAAACCCAAACCCGCTAATTTTGTGTTAGGTTCGTATTGTGTTATCGTGTCGTGTTTGATATTACCACCCTTAATTTTTAGAATCATTTATATTTTTTGTCTTTTAATTTTTTAATTATTTTTCATTCAAAATATTCTTTTAATTTTTTATTAAATATTCTTTTAATTATTTTCACTAATATTTTTTAATTATTTTATTTTTTATCAAAATATTTTTTAATTCTTTTAAGTGGAAACATTTTTGTAATTTAAATTTTATCCAATTTTCATAAATCAAATATTAAATTTTCCTTAAAAATCAATCTATGAATCTAAAATTATTTATTACTTTTAAATTTTCATTCAAAATTTTTTTCAATTTTGTAAAATGAAAATATTATTCTAATTTAAATTTATTAAATTAGAAAATATTCTTGTAATAGACTAATAACTATTAGATGACATAAATTCTTATATAGAAGGTAGCAGCTCAATAATTAAGATTTAATATCTATTAGATGGTTTATATCAAATCAATAAATAATTTATTTAAATTTTAATGTTGTAAAATAATTTTTAATTTTTAAAATTTTAAATTAGAAAAATATTTTTACTTAAAAAATAAAAGAATATTTTGAATGAGAAAAAAGTAATCCATGATTTTAAATTCATAAATTGATTTTTAGGAAAATTTATTTATTTGAATTTATGAAAATTAAATAAATTTTAAATTAGAAAAATATTTTTACCTAAAATAATTAAAATAACATTTTTAATTAAAAATTAAAAGAATATTTTGAATAAAAAATAACTAAAAGAATTAAAAGATAAAAAATAAAAATGATCCCAAAAATATTTAATTTTGAAAATTTTCTAATATAATCACTAAAATTCATTTGACGTGGATCTAAGGTGAAGTGTTGAATCTGATGACTAAAATGACAACTGACATGTTATATCATGTTATCTACTTCAGCGAAATTTTAATTAAAAACTTTTAAGTGACCTTTTATTAATAAAATTTTAAGTATTCACCTACAAAAAATTAAATTTTAGTAATCACATTAGAAAAACTTCTAAAATTTAATGATTTTTAGAGTCATTTATCTTTTATCATCCCAAATTTTACATATTTTTATAATTATACGTTATTTTTAATTTTTAAATAATTTTATCTCAATTTGGAATTTACAATTATGTTTTAAAATGCATAATTCTCTCTCTTAATTAATACTTATCTGTTATGATATATTATAAGATTTGATTGATATCTTTTCATATACATGAATATTCTAGTTTCCATATTAGTATTGATTGTATTTTTCTTATTGGAAAAACTTCCTATTTCTTGTATTTTCCTGATTGGAAAAACTTTCTATTTCTTTCTCTTCTGTACTTTATATAAAGGGCTTAATATTATTAAATGGAATAACTAGAAAAACTATTCTCTTCTCTATATTTTTTGTTTATGTTATTCTCCATTTTATTTATAACATTATCTCTCGTAATTGATATTTTATAAAAATAAAAGGATATTTTATGGGACTCATTAATAACTAATAAACAAATAAGAAAAATAATAAAATTGTATAGAAAAAGCTCTTTATAGATTTAGGATAATTTAGTCTAGCTCTTCCTAATAGCTTTTGGCTGATATTCATGGCAATTAGTTGATAATTGGTAGTTTAATTATTGTTAAATACTTAATAAAATTATTATTAGTTATTGCTATTAATATATTTAATAATTATTAAAAAAATATTAATATTTATTTTTATTTAAATATTATTTTTTAATAAGATAATTTCATATTTTTATTTAAATAAATTGGAGTTATTTAAAAAATCTAAATTAAATTTTTTGTAAATAGCCATTGTTTCACTGTCTAATAACTAACCGTTATTATTAAAAAAAATAACCAAATAAATTTGATGTAGCTGGTAATAATCAAAAAGCTAATAGCTGTATAAATTTTTTTATCAATAGAGATTTATTAGTTACAAAATAAATTTTCATGCATATAACAGATACTACAATAGATAATCTAAGCATAAATAGATAATCTAAGCATAAATCTTTTTAGAAAGAGAGAGATTGGAAAATGTTTTCAAAGTTTCCATAGTTTTCCATCAATTTGCTTAATTTGCATTGTCACCAAGAATTGAAGCTTTCAACAATAATCAATTTCTTTTTTTCCCTTTCTCCAACACTTTCTTAATTGAAAAAAGTGCAGCAACATTGTAGTCTTCAACATTAATAATAATGAATTTTTTTTTTCATTAAAAAAAGCAATTAAAAAATTAATGAATTTGTATTTTAATGATATTAATTAGAATTATATATTGAAAAGTCTTCAATTAGAACTCCATTCAAGTGAAATTACTTAAAAAAATAAACAAACAAAAGTGAAGTAAACCAGGGCAGCCACCAATTTACATCAATTTAGTGGACTATAACTAATTTATTTTTTGTACATTAAATATATAATTTAATAAAAATATTAAATATTTTCTCTTTTTATTTTTATAATTATATATAAATTAAATTTGTAAATAATATATATTTATAAAATTTAACATAATATATATACTATTATAAAAATAAAAAAATTAATAAAAAAATAAAAAATATTTATCGCTTCTTATAATTTAATAATAAATTTTTTTAAAAATAATATAAGCTTGGATTTCACAATCAATACTAAAAAGTAATTTATTTTATTGGATGTAATCATTGACTGAAATTTAACTATTAGCATCACTAGTTTGGCAAAAAAAAAAAAAAAAAAAAAGCATCATAGCATGTTATTTTGTCATTTTCTAACCGAGTTGTTGAGTTCCCATGTTACAGTCATACAAAGCAGATGTGAATTTAATTTAGACATAAATCAAATGCAGAATTAATTAATGCAATTCCACTTTTTCTGGGTTGATATGACACATTGAGATGAAACTGTGATTTAATCAGCACATATCCTTTGCCAATGTTAAAAAAATTTTAAAATTAAAATATATTATATTTTAACATTTTTAGAAATAAAATTTAAAATGTTATAAATTTAAACATAATGAAAAATTTATAATTTTATAAATAAGAATTGAAATCTTAGGTGATTAAAAAATTTATAAATTAAACATATTAATTTTAAAACAGTAAAATTAGCATGAATTAATTAATTTACTATTACGATAAATTTCATAGGTGTCATAATATATTTATTTATTAAATTTTATGTTTAAGATCATATCACGAAAATATTTATTAAAAAAGTATTCTTAATTAGATTAGCGATGTAAAAGTTCTTATTTGCAATCTCACAAGTCTTATGTCAAAGTCATTGTTTTCAGCAAGTGATAGAGAAGTTTATGATATAGAAAAAAATTCTTTATTTTAATTTCACAATGTAATGATTGTTCCTTTGAACCATAATACATACTGCCGTTAAGTTTATCTTATTGAAATTATGCTTCTACAACATTTAAAAATTGCCTCATTAAGAAAGAAAATATATAAAATTCATCATTGACTTGGAGCCAAGTTTTAAAGGCAGAGGGGCATTTACTTTGGACACCTCTTTCAACTTTTATGGGTAAACCTAGCGTACCAAACACCATCTAATTCTAAAGTGCCTATATATATATATATATATATATACATTTTAATTATTATGCTTCCAATAATAATTTGAATTAATTTCACTTTTCGGGAAAATTAATGGTTGACCTTCCTAAAACATTTCCCCACATAATTAATAAAAAAAAAATTAAGAATTTCAAAATTATTTTGATAAATTGATACCTTAGCCTAATAATAAAAATAAAATTAAAAATAGATATCAAGATTCAAATTTGATCTCTATAATATGACTAAATTACAACAATTATCTTTAAACTTTACCCCATAATTTATTATTGTCCCTTAAATTTGATTTATTGTTTAAAAATTTTTTAACATTAATTTAGCTGCAACAATTGTTCTAATTAACTTTTCTTGCCATCAGCTCGCTGAACTTTCATGTGAAGTCCTAATAACAATATTTTAACATTATTTTATGCGAAATGAGGCTTCCACATTGTCTTCTCTCAATTCCCCACCTTCTTCAAGTGATGAATGTCTATTTTTTCTCTCTTTTTAGCCCTCATAACTGATTTCATTAATTTCTTCATTAAATTGTTGATGGTCTTCGTCTCTTTCATACAATAATCTTCTATAATATTCTATAATTTTCTTATCTTCTGTAAAATCATCTTTTATCATATTCTCTTTTGAATGAAAAAAAAAATGAGAGAAAGAGAGGGACAAGTCAAAACTTTTCATTCTCTTCTTTTTTTCTTTTTTATAAGAAGGAAAAACTTTAATCAGTTGGCAGCAAAAACTCTCTCCCTTATTTAGCGAAATTTGAAAATTTTCTTAATAAAAAATTAGGGTATTTGAAAAGTTTTCTAGGTAAAGTCTTTATCAAAGAGCTTCTTTATTCTAAAGTGTATATGGAGTCAGTATTGGTAAAGGGGATTTGTGAACCAGCATTGATGAATATGAATCCTCTAGGTGAATATAATAAAATAAAAGTTTGTTGTTTTCACAATTATACTTGTTAAGCTTTTATTGTTTGATATAAAGTATGTAGTTACTATTTTCTTAATCTTAACCTTGTCAGTGTTGTGGTCTAAGCACTAAGTATTGCCTGTGGACCATGCATTTAGTAATTTAAAAAATTAATTTGTTTAATATTATCGTTGACTTTATGAATATACAATTATGATGATATTGTATGCATAGGTTTAAGGTTTAGGGTATTTTTGTCAAATAATATGTTGGTAAAAAAATTTTGAACTTTATTTTTATTATGCTTTGTTTGCATATCTTGAGCCTTGTGTGTGCATTTCTTTAGGGAGATTTGAGAGAATGGTTGTTTTAATGGTGAGTTGGAGAATTTTTATTTTCTTGCATATGGATAGGACATCAATGGTTTCATTTGAAAAGCTATTTATGGACAATTTAAAGATTGAAGGTGTTATGCAATATTATTAGAAAAGGCATGATTTAGAGTTCAAAGGCTCACTTAAATTACTTGAGAATGGAACAACCAGGACATAGTTGAGATGACAAGACATAAGGCTAAGTGAGGTTAATTGATCTGTACATTCACCATTTAACAGTGGAAAAACTAGTGGATATTGTTAAACCTCTAGTGAACAAGAAGAATGTAGTTTTGGAAGACTTACCTGATGACAGGGAACAAGCACCTGCTAAGAAAGTTGTTAGCACTAAAGCCAAATTTAGAAAACTTAGGAGAGGGCCACTACTGCTTGAATATGGAGCTGCTATTGAATCTATTATAGACCTTGAGCAAACTGAGGAAAATGCATTGTACAAGTCAACATGGTTTCACAGCTTGAGAATGAAATGGAGCTTGCACATGATAATGCTAAAAATGTTGAAGTCCAGATTCCTACATATGAAACGGAGCCTGAATCACATGTTCAAGTCAACATTTTTGTAAAGATTGAGAATAAAATGGAACATGCATATGGTAGTACTGAACATGTTAAAGTCCATGTTTTTGCACATGAAATGAGTCTAAAACAGAAGTTCAAGTTGGCATGGTTTTAAAGATTGAGGCTGAAATAGAGCCTGCACATGATAATTCACGTTGAAGCCTATATTCCTGCATATGAAATGAAGCCCGAATAAGATGTGTTAAGGGTAAATAACATGTATATGTTCGCTGATTTACTTACTTAGAGCAAGATATAACATGCAGGAAATTGATGAATTAATTGGGACACTTGAGACTCACTTGAAGATAATGTTGAAGTTGAAGCTGGATCAACAAGATAATGTTGAAGTTGAAGCTGAACCAATAGTTTATTATGTTGAAGTTGAAGTTAAAGATAATAAAGTTGTACTTGTCATTAATGATAAATTCTAAGACTCATACTATGACCTTGTAGACGGAGATGAAGATTTAATAAGTATTCTAAAAGAAAATCATAATCAGTAAAAAAAGGAAGGCTAAAAATTGAACCACCAGAAGGCACTGCAGCTGCAATAGCCAATAAACATAATGCGGATGCCATAATCGGATTGAACATAAATGAGCAAAAAAAGTTGTCTAACTATGCACCATCTAATGATCTCTATAATGCTGATAGTGACTCAAATGGAGAGAAGAAAATTAGATACCTAAAGTTCAATATATCACGACCCAAACCTAATGGCACGTGACTGGAACGTGAGCTTCACGTGATCGAACCTCGTGGTAAGTCTAACTAATAACTAAACCATAAAACTACTATAAAAAAACTGAAACTATTATCATAACATCATCATCATCAGTTTCTAACTCATTAGAACTTCACATCAACTGTGACTCTTAATTTTGGCACCTGAAAAATTAATTTTAAACTCTTAAGGGTTGACCAGAATATTTCTAGCATGATTTGACACCTTTCGATCTTAACTGGACTTTCTATACTAGACAACATCTTTTCTAAAACTGACTGAATTTTCTCTCAAACTAACTGCTTAATTATTCTAAAATTAACCGAGCCTACAACGTTGATTGGTAATTTTTCTTTCATTTTGAAAGCCCTAAAAACTGACTCGAGAGGCTTGAAAACTGACCCAAATGCCCAAAACTTGAAAAGTTGGAAATTTGACATGACCTGATGCTAGCCAACTAGTAGCGCCACCTAGAGGGTCGGCGTTACTGCTTGTTGGTCCCCTCTCCTGCGCCAAAATGATCATTTTGCCATTTTTAGCCCCTTTGGTCTTACCCTTTTGGATCTTTTTACTCTTTCATTCTCTAAACTACCTTAACCCCATTTGTCTATAAATAGACCCCCATTTCCAATCATTTTCTTCATCCTTTGAGAATTTGTTGATAGCTATTCACTTTCTCCTTTCTTCTTCTTCCTCTAATCACTCTCTTTAATTAATTAATTAATTATTCCACCTTAACCCAAGTTAATTAACCTTTTAATTAACTAATCATCTTTTTTAAAAAATAATCACTTAATTAATTAATTAATTAATTAATTAATCACTTTTTTTTAAAAATTAATTCACATTTCATCTTAATTAATTAATTAATCTATCTATCCATTTCATCACATTAATTAATTAATTATTTTAGTTAATTAATCAATCTCTTAATTAATCCAACAATCCGGTTTCGATAAAACGAAACTTTGATATAGTAAAACACTTAATCCATCTCATCTGCCAAAAATAAAGGTATTTTCATCCAAGCTCTAAGCTAAAATTAATTTAATCATTCTGTAATTCCCTCCACTTAATCGTGGAATAAATTACTTGGGTTTTGATCTCTCGTTCAATGGAGTATGTAGGTACTTTTGGAATTTAAATCCAATTTCAAATTAATTTCATTGCTCACTTATTTTCAATTGTAATTATCTATTTCCATACTTTTGTAAGAGAATCTATGGTCTTCCTAGAATCTTATAAAGGCTAGAGAAGACATTTCATTCAATTTACATAATTAATTACTTTTGGAATTAAGGAGCGATTATGTGGTTCTCCTAGAATCTATAAGGACTAGAGGGAGCACCCTATTTAATTTATAGATGATTTATTTAAATGTTCTTTTAATTTATTCATATTATGCCATGTTCATGCATTTTTTTAATCATTTAAATACTTTTCATTCATGAAATTAATTTTTCTAAGTCAAATTAAACTTAAGAACCAAATCGTGATTATTTAAAATAAAAAATCTAGTCGTCAAGTTCAATCTAGTTCAAGGCTAGTAATTTTATTCTTGGATAAATTAACTAAAAATTAATGAATTGGAGTCATGAAAATGGATTTTCCCTTAATTTTTTCATTTTAAAAATAAATTAGGGTAACGACTCCCAAAATCACTTTTCAAAATCAAAAATCAATTTTCCAAATAATACCTAAACCCGATGATTCCATTGTGAGCCTAAACTCAAATGAGCATCTCGATCCCTATCCTCTAGTGGATTAAGCGAGGTCTCATAGCTGGTGACTCCATTGGAGATTGGTTGCCATCCTTTTTTAATAAAAAAAAATAAAGGAAAGCAAATAAGAGGATTACCATTTGGTTAAGGAAAAAATTTTCCAAAATAATATCCATTTAGCTCATTAAAGTATAATTTGACTTTCATGCATCACTTTACATAATAAAAGCTGCTTACCTAACCCTAGTTTTAGGAAAACTTTTGAATGGTGAGTAGCTTTGGCTTGACAACTCTCTTTGAGTATGTTGGGAGATAGGAAAGCATTCCACCCTGCGATAAGTCCCTAATCATTTCAGTGGTGTAACGAGCAATCAATACTGTTAGACCCACACGAGACTCTTTGCTTCATATGTGGTTAGGTATGTCGATGCTTTAATGGGATGGAGACCCTAAGAAAACCAGCCTTCACCTTTATGCATATAGTTGACCTAACATTGACATTAGGTTCCATGTACTATAATAATGAAATTTTTTTTGCATATACCGATGAAACTTTTTTTTGGCTTCATCAGACATTGTCATACATATATAACATGAGAAACTTGACAGTGTAAATCCTCAAACACCTCAAAATCCTAAACTGGTGGTCTATCATGCTAAAACAAAAAAACCTCACATGCTCACCTTGTTAACCTTTGAATATGATGACTAACCATATAGAGGGAATCCTTTCCCAACAAACCATTACATTTCTCTTCATAATCCAGTATTCTTGTCCATTTTCTTGTCTGTTTTCTATTTTAAAAGTACCAATGGCCAACACTACTAATCCTTTCAACCAAGATATCATAAGTGCTTTCTTCACTAGCCTCCTCATAAAATAAGAGGAGACTTTTTAAATCACACTCACCACCGCTCTTAAGACTTAAGTCGATTCCTTCACCAATGCGCCAAATGCTCAATCCACTAACTTTGCTAATGCCTTCAACTCCCGATGCCATTCAATCATCAAGGAGGCTAAAGAAATGACTATTGTCTCCATCACTCCTGCTCCTCGTGTTGAGCCTGCTTTCACTCAAGCTAGAACTAGGCATGCCCCCCACTTTCACTCCTCTCATTATCGATCTCACCAATAAAGGGAAAGCATTTGAGACTCCTACCTCTCTTGTACTAGATCTGAATGCCACTGCACCCTCTTTTACTATAAATCCTTTTCAAAATGGAGACTTCTCTAGCTTTTTGAAAGCTAAAAAATTGATGGAGAAATTTGAATCCATAGAACAAACCATCAAGAACATAAAAAAAAACATGAGGACATGATAGATGTCAATTTTTTAGCTCTCTTCCCAAACGTACGGGTTCCACCAAAGTTTAAGATGCTTGTCATAGAAAAATTCATTGGCACCACTTGCCTAAAGACCCACCTCAAGATGCATATAGGTGCAATGAGACCATTTGCTATGGATGACAAACTCCTTGCTCAATTATTCCAATATTCTTTAACTGGAGCTATAGTTAAATGGTTGCTAGATCTTGACCAAAATAATATGAAGATTTAGGATAACATCTGCAATTCTTTTGTCAAACAGTAACAATATAACATTAAAGTGGATCTCACCTGCTAGAATCTAAAGACAACTAAGTAAGGTCAAAGAGAGTCCTTCACCGTGTTCCTTATAAGGTGGAGGTCAAAAGTGGCCTAAATGGTGAATCATCCATTTGAAGTAGAGCAAATTGACATCATTGTCAAAAATCTTCTCCCCTAATATGAGACTCATCTGTGAACATAATACCTTTTTAACTTTAAACTCTCATTGCCACCGCTACTAAGATCGAGGATTTGATCTAATTAGGACAAGTCAAGAATGAATCCTTTAGTTTAAAGTATCACAAGATCAATTGCACCACTAATACCACCAATTCCACCATCCAAAAAAGAGGGGAGGTAAATGTTGTCTCCTATCATTAGCCAATAAGGTTGGAACAAAGAGTTTTCTCTGGGTTAGGCATGCCCCTAAGCACTATCTATATGAAAGCCTTAGAAGCTCACCTTATCAAGCCCTTTAGAGCCATGATTTATAATGTTAATGGACGTTGTGACTATCATCAAGGATCAAGGCACAAAACTGATGCATGCAATGCTCTAAAGCACAAAATCCAAGACCTCATGATAGTGGAGACATTATTGCTCCAAAAACAAAAGCCTAACATCACTAGCGATCCTTTTCCAAACTAGCAAGCAGATATCAACTTCATTGCTTTCACCTGTGAAGCCTTATAATAGCACTTGTTTGATGTGCTGAAAGGGGATCAAAATGCTCATTTGGGTTTGAACTCATAATGGAACCCTCAGGTTCAGAAAGGCTGATTTTGAAAAGAAGTTAAAGTCACCATCTTAATTTTATTTTTATTTAGGAAGAAACCTAATTTCAATGACTCTAGTTTTATCCTAATAGAAAGAATGCATTAGTTCTTGATTACTAAAAATGATTCGAGGACTAAGTTTTTTGTTCATTTAAAAAAAAAAGATTAATTTAGCAAATTTAATATAAAATGACTTAAAATTGATTTCATGAATAGTTTAGATAATGCATGAATAGTTTAATTAATACATGGAATTCATTCATTCAACAATATAGTAATTAAGGGAACAAGAAAGGAAAATATTAAATTTATAGTGCAAAGCTAAAATAGGGATACTTCCTCTAGCCTTTATGGGTTCTAGGAAAGTCACACATTCCTTAAACTAAATCCTAAAGTAATACAAATAAGATAAAGAAAACCCTAACTATGTAACAAAGATGATGGGGGAGAAGTTGTTTTATTTTAATTGGATTCGTTGTTTGAATCAAGCATGCCTGCATATCTCTTTGAATAGGAAGCAGAACTCACGTAGTTCTCTTTTCTTGTGAAGTGGTTTACTTAGCTAAATCACTTTATCATGTTTTGATTGATTGATTACCAAGTTAAGTTAATTATTTCAGATTTTAATTAACCATCCTAAGTGAATCAATTAAAAAAAAGGCATGAAGCCTTTGATGAAGAAGAGAGAATCCTAATGAGGAAAACAATAAATAAATCCCAATGAGGGAGACAATAAATAAATCTTAAAAATGAAAATAATAAAATGAAATAAATAAATAAATAAATAAAAGGAAAGGAGACTTACCTCGAACGGCTAGCGACAACTAGCCTTAGGCGGTGGGCAACGGCTTGCCTTAGACAATGGCAAACTTTTGATTTGATAGGTCAGCTCAGAAAGTCTCAACCCAACTTACTTTGTAAAGCAAGGAGCAATAACAAAGCAAAAATAAAAATAAAAGAAAACTTTAAACTAAAAAGCTTGTTCCTTGGTGAATTAAGCTTATAGAGATGGTTCACTTAATGCAAAGGCTAATCAAGAAAACTAAGAGATGAAGAGGTCCAGAGGTAAAGAAAATTGAACAAGGGGGCTTATATTTATAGGGGAAAGGTTAGAGATCGATTTGCACAACTTTCAATATGGGATTCGCAAAAGAGGAGGACAGCCACATGTGGAACTTTCGATTCTACAAGTGCCACATGCGATCGTAATTGGGAAACTGCACATGGCCTTATGGTTACTGCACAGGGGCCTATGATCATTAGTTCTCATTTTGTTCATTCGGCCCATTTTCACTCATTTCTTATCCTTTTTTGTGATTCCAGTTACGTTATGATTGTTATAAGAGTGGTTTAGAGGTCAAAGGGATATATTTCAATTCCTAGGGGTTTGTTTCCTGATTTCCTCTTTTGGTTGTTTTTTGGCAATTTAGCTTCCGGAGATCTATTTATTGAGCCTATATGGTTTTAAGGTTCAAATACAAGCCGAAAGGTACAAAATTAAGGGTTTAGAGCTGCCTCCTCATCAGAATCAACTAGGTTATAAGGTGATTCTGATGATACTGAACTTAAGGATGAGGGATTGATGTGAAAGGCATGGTTGAATTTTAGGGTAAAGGCTAGGTAGAAGAAAGAAATCATAGGGATGTTTGGGTGCTCATTTCTAAATACTTATGGTGAAGTTTTGAAAGGATTTTGATAAATGGGCAAAAATAGGAACCATAAGGATGCCTAGGTGATCGTTATTAGACATTTATAGATGAAGTGATCCTAAGGCTATTCTAGGATGGTCTGAAAAGTTTTGAAAGAGAAACCTAACCCTATGCTAAGTTCATGATCTTAAAGCTATCATAGGATGATCTAAAAAGTTCTGAAAGAGAACCCTAACCATATACTAGGTTAATGATCCTAAGGCTGTCTTAGGATGGTCTGAAAAGTTCTAAAAGAGAAACCTAATCGTATACTAGGTTGATGATCCTAAGGTTGTCTTAGGATGATCTAAAAAGTTTGAAAGAGAAACCTAACCCTATATTGGGTTAATGATCCTAAGGCTATCCTAGGATGGTTTGAAAAATTTGAAAAAGAAAGGGAAACATAACCCTATGTTAGCTTAATGATCCTAAGGCAGTCTTAGGATAATCTGATTAAAAGAAATACCTTATTTAGATTTAAGGTATGGATCCTAAAGTTATCCTAGGATAAGTCTAATGTTAATGGTTCTAGTTTTGATTTAGGAACTTTGATCGATGATTTATTGGTTTGATGATCCATTTTGCTTTAAGAACTTAGATTGATGATCCTTCTTGACTCATATTGGTGATCCATCTTGCTTTGTGAATTTTAACCTGATAATCCAACTTAATTCAAGAGTCTGTCTAATGCAAAATGCATATGATTATGTAATGATTGGATACTTTAAACTTATGAAGAGTCATTTTGGTAGGAGAGTATTGGGTTTTTGGGAGAAAGATGCCCCCATTTTAGAATGATAAAGGAAAGTAGTTTGGTCAATTTGTTCGGATAGACTAGCTTAGAGGTGGTAGGGTCATACTTGATTTGGATCTAAGCATGAGGGCTGGTTTGCAAGATCAGTCAAAAGTTATCGATTTTGCCTTGGTTGAAGTCATTTAAGAAAGCTAGGTTAAGTATGGAAAAGACCGAGCTAGTCAGCTTGAAATGCTTTGTTAGGCATGGCCTTTTAATTTGGGATCAGATTGAACAGCTAGCTTAGGGTCATATCAGGTATAAGGCTGCTTGGTCAATGGTTATTAGTTAGGCCTATGAAGAAGTCATTTTGAGAGGTTAAGCCAAGTATGATTAGAAGAGGTTGGGCTGGGCTTAGATGAGTCTGGCTTTGAAGAAGGTTTAGTTTGAGGTTGAATTGGAAAGCTCGATCAAGGAGGTCAAGTCCTTGGAGATGATTAGATTAAAAGGTTAGGTTAGGTCTAGTTTTAGGGAAGGTTAATTTATCAGGCTTATCTTTAAAGAAGTTTATACGAAATTTTTTTATCATGTCTGGCAATTAGCTCAGTCAATTATAGCCTTTAGGGAGAATCAATATGGAAGCTTGTTTGGTTTTGCTTTAGGGAAGATTATTTAGAATAAGTGGATCATCTTGGAAGGCTAGATTAATTTTGGCCTTGGCTAGGGTCATTTGGAAGCTCAATCTGGTTTAGCTATATAAAAGGCTCAATCAGGTTATAGCCCTTAGGGAGTTCATTTGGAAGGTTTGGTCAGATTTTGCCTTAAAATTGTGTTAGAGAGATCAGGCTAGAGTGCTAGATTTTATAGGAGATCAAACTAGAAGGCTAATTACTTAGAGAAATGGTCAGGTAAGGAAATCAATTTGGAAGGCTCAGTCAGATTTGGTCTTAAAGGAGATCATAGGCTTTATAAATGAAGGCCTTTTGGGAATGGGATTAATGATAAAAGCTTTTGGGTTTGGGCTTTATGATGAAGGCTTCTGAATTTGGGCTTCATGCTAAAGGCTTTTTGGTTCAAGCTTCATGGTGAAGGCTTTTGGGCTTGGGCTTTATGGTGAAGGCTTTTGGGCTTGGGCTTCATGATGAAGGCTTTTAGGTTTAGGGTTCTTGATGAAGGCTTATGGGTTTAGGCTTCATGGTGAAGGCTTTTCGGCTTGGGCTTTAAGATGAACGCTTTTAGGTTTAGGCTTCCTAATGAAGGCTTCTTGATTTAAGCTTCATGGTAAAGATTTCTCAACTTGGTCTTTTTTACAAGGGTGCTCTGGACCTTTTTAGAAGATGGTTGGCTTTAGCTTAGGTATGGTGCTAAATATTTGGTCATAAAAAGATCGCATGTTCATGGATAAGGGTTTGCCTTTTGAAATGGTTACATCAGTTTAAGAGGATTAAGCTAAGAATGGTTTATAGACCTTTTGATCTCATGGATCATGTGTTTTTGCTAAGGAAGCTTGACCTTCAAAGATAATGAGATGTTTGCCCAAAAGAGATGGGATGGGCTTTGACTGGTTCAAGCCTTTCTTAATCAACTTGAGGATGATGGTTCAACCTTAGTTTTGTTATGGAAATTAACTTCAATGATGATGAGTCATGAGAGACTTGGTATTTTTAGTTTTGCCCATGAGCTTGATCCTTGAGATGATGGTATAATTTTGCAAGGAAAGAATGGTATAAGGTTTGAGCTTGAAATGATGGTATGATTTGCCAATGAGGCTTGGGATGGTGTTTAAGGTAGGTTAAAACTTCTAAAAAGGATCAAAGAGGTTGTATGGTTTTGCTATTTGTAGCATACTTCATAGAAAAGAGCAAGTCAAGCTATCTTGCCATTTGAAATTGAAGAGACACTTGAAATGACCTCTTATTGGTTTGGCTCAACACAGGTGAAGTGCCTTAAGGAATGACTAAAGGATTAGTAGTGAGAAAAGATAACTTTAGGGATCATGCCCCAAATAAGAGATAGGGATGTGATGGACTAGAGATTATGCATTAGCTTTTTGAGTTAAGCGATGGGACAGATTAACAGGAGATAATGATGTTTTAGGAAGACATGCCCCTTATTGTAGTACAAAGGCATAAAAGATAGCATAAATTTAGAGAATAAGCCTTTAGTGAGGAAGGATAATTTGGAAACATGAGACAATAAGATTGACTAGAGACAATTTGACAACTTTGGACATAAGAAAAGATGGCTAGGATGAGATTTCTCTCTCTCTCTATGGTCTAACTTCTGCCTAAGCCGTCCTTCCGGGTTTTCAACTTATTGAACTTGAATTAATGAAATTCAGAAGAAAATATTCCACCATAATTTGGGTTGCTACTTTTCTTCATTTTTAGGGGCTTTGACTTTTGAATTCTCGGTTTTACAAAGGTCTTCTCTAAACTTGTTATCTCTTGTTACGGTGTGTCATTTGATTACCAAATGTGTAATAGGTCATTACATTTACTTGCTCTTTATGCTTTAATTATTTGAAGAGAGGTCCATTACTTGACCTTCTTTGATAGGAGTTAGTGAAGCAATTGTTGATTTATGAGAATGACAGCACCTTAAATTCTGATCTATACTAATTGTGGTGGATTTGATAATGAAACTGATTGTTCGTTCATCTCTCTTTCCTTTTTTCTTTTTTCTTTTTCTCTCTCTTTTTTCTTTTTTCTTCTTCTTCTTCTCTATCTTTTCTTTCTTATTTTCTAAGCTCATCTATGTGGAACTTACATAAATAATGAAAAGAAAATGTATAGGTATTACTAAAAAGAAAAATTTATTATGAGATAACAAAAGGTTACAGAAAAAAGAAAATAAGACAATAGACTCTGGCTTAGATTTATACTTAAACTTTAAGATTTAGACTCAAACTTTGAGATTTGGACTCAGACTCATATTTAAACTTGAGATTTAACCTCAGATTAGTCAGATTAGTGTGAACCTCAAATTTGCACCCTTAGGATTCAACTACAGCTTGCGCATATGGCAGTCTCGCTAGCCGGTTAGCGGGTAGGGGTCAAGGAGGCAGCACCCCATTGAAATATAAATTTCTTGAATCTTTCACCTCCACTCGATTGCTTTTTAGTTATGAATCTATATACTCAAATCGGGCTTAAATCGGATCAGAAATGGACCAAAATTGACTAAAATAGTGTGAAACTAGGTTGAACTAGCGAGTCAGCAGCGCACTAGGCATGCCACCGCATTGGGCAGCACACCTGGCTTGCTGACGGCAGGGCAGCATGCTGGTTGCCCTGCTGTTGCACCGCTAGTGCCACCGCATGCTGGAATCCGATAGCACCCTTCTAGCTGCTCTATAAATAGAGCCATCATTTCAGCTATTCAATAGGAATTCTGAGGTAGAAACTCACCTATATTGCTTTACTGTTTGTGATAGAATTCCTTTTGATATTTGATACTGAAATCTACTATTTAAGTTCTTTTGATTTGTAATTATTACTTGGTTTTGCTAACCTTTTCTGTTTAAGGTTCAACTTCACGGTTTCCGAATCCAAAGTAGAGCTTAGATATGAAGTTAAGCTCGCCCTGTTCATCCAATCAAGGAAAGCAAATGAAAAATCTTCTTTCCATTTTCAAAATTTTAAACTTAGATATAGAATTCTCTTTAGGTCTAAAATAGAAAACTAAAATTTATTAATTTAAGAATCAAAATTAAATTAAAAAACCAAATTAATATTTTTTCAAATCTCCACCTTCGCAACAAGGAAGAACTGTATGGAGTTTGATTATTATTTAATAGGATACGCAGGCTGCCATTCTGTAAGGCATCAACTCCAAAATCTTTTTCAATAATATTTTTTCCTTTCAATTTAAATTTTATGTTGTTTTGATTTATTTGTAAATGTGCTTTATTTCCAATTTTGTACTTTCATTTCTTTAATTTTATTGAGGAATATGTGCTTTTCCTAGTTCCCATAAGAGCTAGAGAAAGATTCTCTTATTTCATCTGTTTTAATTTGTAATAACTAAGTAAGATTTATTTTGCTTATTTATTCTTAATTGTCATTTCATCATCTATAACTGCTTCATTCATCATTTTTATTCCTGTTCATGCATATATTAAAATTGCCTTTTTAAGAGTTATTTTGCAAACTTTTAGTCAAACTAAAGAAAATTATATTTTCTTAATTTGTGTAATTACCAAAACTTGATCTCCGAGCCCTCTTTGGTCACTTATGGATTAGTGCATTTTCCATTGGGATAAATCAAAATATTTTTGGAGTCAATCAATTTGGGTTTTCTTTAAATTTTACAAGTAAAATAAGTAAATTAAAGTGGCGACTCCCTTTTACAAATGATAAATTGTAAACAGTCAATTTTTTGAACTCATAGCAAGTTCTAATCATGGAGTTCTCCCAATGATCATTTCGATTCCCCTCGGCGTATCAGACCACTACTCGGGCGAGGCCTCATAATTAGCTACGCTTAAACTCTTCCATGTCATACCACTCAAGGCTGAAGTAAGGTAGGGTTGAGTCAGGTTCAAATTCCTTTTCACTATTCAAGTTGGTAGTGGAGAATTAGCTTGAAATGATTTGCTTTGGATGCAATCTTCAACTTTTGTTGCAATTACAACCAATGCTTTGAAGGTGAGCAGGTATTGTGTTAACAAGTGGGCTCAATATGTCAAGAATAAATTCTTGACAATGATATCCACTTGTTTTTGCTCTATTGGCCTGTTTACCATTTCAGCAGCTTTAGCCCTCTACTATGTAAAGAACATAGAGAAGGACTCATCTGGAAGCTGCTTTGTGGTTTCCAAATCATGCCTAGTGACATCCACTTCGGTATTGTACTGATATTGTCTAATAAAGGCATGACAAATATCATCCCATGTTCTTTTTTGGCTCTTGTCTAATGAAAGGAACCATCTTTTAGTAGCTCTGGTTAGTGATTGTCGAAGAGCTCATTGTTATGTCCCAAAAGTTTAAGTGCCCCCATATTTATTTTTAGATGGATCTTAGGGCAAGTAGTTTTATAAAATCTTTCCAGATCAGGCATTTTTAAATTTAGGAGAAAGCTTGGCATCAAGGAACAAAGTCAAGCTATTCGCATCAATTAAGTCATTGCGGTGCTTCAGGGATTTGATGGTTTTCTCCATAGCTTCAAGTTTATCCATAAGTAATTTGGTGTCCAAATGAGAGAAAACTTCCCCACCTTGAAAAGGATCTAGGAGAGAGGAAGAGCTAGAGTGGGTAATGGTGTTTGGGGCTTGAGTATTGATAGGTTTCTTAAGATAGGTCTAGTTTAGATTGTGATTGAGATTACTCATGTTGAGGTTTGCTTGGTTAATCAGGGCTCAAACTTCCTCAATGATGGCTTGCCTTTGTTCCTTCATATTTTCTATGAATAGGATCTATTGAGCAGTCGGGACAGCTTGGAAAATCTTTTCTTGCTTCTTAATGAGGCTAATCATAAATGTGGTCAGGGTATCCATATTAACTTGGTTGGCTATTGGTACCTTGAAACCAAGCCAAAGAAACCTAATAAGTGAATGGGTAGGGACAAAAAAGGTGATAGAAATATAGGAAAATAGACTCTAATAGATTGGTGGGCTGACTATTTTAGGGTTTAAGGTATGATGGGCCTAGGATTTCAGGCTTAGGGCTTTGAAGTTTGGGTACATAAGGCCAAATGTATTAGGCTTTAGGGTGGTTGCATGGGTTTTTTGAGGTTAACAGTATATTGGACCAAAGGTATTGGGCTTTAAGGTAGTGGGTTGGTTTCCATACAAGGAATAGGTTTTAGATGATGTTTTTGACACTAGAACCTTAAAGTGTCAGGGGATATGAGTCAAACTTGTGGTTATGTAATGGAGTTTTGGCAAAGATGAGGGTTGAGATGTATGATATTAGCTAGGTTAGTTAGTGTTTAGGTAGGTAAGCTAGGTTGGATTTTAACTTTGGAAACTATGTCAGAATTTAGCTTTAATTGGCTAAAGTTTAGTTTGGAAGGCTAGGTCATAGTTTAGCCTTGAGTAATTGGGATTGCAATTTATGGATAGTTTACCATAAGCTTAATAATAGAGGGACCATGGGTTTTGCAATTGGGTTATGGATGTGCTATGGATTTGGATGTTAGGTGAACCATGGGTTTAGTGAAAGTTGGATAATGGGTTTAATTGGACTAGACTGCAGGCCTAGATGGGCCATGGGTTTGGATAATACTATAAAAGATGAAGCCAAGTTAGTGTTTATCTTGGGTTATAGACTGTGGATAAAGATGAAGCTAGGTCAATGTTTAGCTTGGGTAAAGATTATATGAATGAAAGCTAAGTTAGTGTGTAGCTTAGGAAAAGGTTATGAGTGAGGATGAAGATAGGTTAGTGTTTAACTTGGGAAGGGATTGAGGATCAGGATGAAGCAAAGTTGGTGTTTAGCTTGGATAAGGATTATGGGGGTAAAGGTAGGGTAAGGTGTTTTTAGGTTAAAAATTAGGGTGATGACATTTTGGGTAAGGTTAAGGTACCAGTGTCTAAGGTTAGAGGTGTTTAAGGCCAAAGGCTAGGGTAATGTGGTTTTATGTTTAGGGCTAGGATATTGGTGTTTAAGTTAGGGGCCAAGGTAATGTTGTATAAGAGTAAAGGCTAAGGTTATGGTGTTTAGGGTTAAAGGCTAAGGGAATAGTGTTTAAGATGTGTGGTTAACAGTTATGGTGTTTAGGGTTAAAGGTTAAGGTGATGGTTTAAGGTTTGTGGGAATGAAGATGATTAAGATAAAGGTGAGAGTGTTTAAGGTTTAGAAGTGAAGGTGTTTGGATAGAAGTAAGTATGTGACCTTTCTTTGGTTCAAGGTGCAACCTAAATTTAAGATGAATGATTGGGAAACATTTCATGAGAATGCAAAGATACAAGGTTTTGATTATGGTACGTACAACCTAAGGTCAAGATCTAGGTTCATTACATGAGAGGGTAAGGGTGGCTTGCATAAAGTACCCATCACATTAGAGCAACGATACACCTAACCATATGTGAGTCAAAGAGCCTCCCATGGGTCTAACAGTACATGCATACTCATTACACCTTCAAAAGAATTAAAGGATTCATTGTAGAGTGGATGATTTTGCTATCAGGAAATAAACCCAAGGAAGGCTACCACTCAATGCTACTCACTATCCATTGTCTTCCTAAAACTAGATTTCTAGGCAATGAGCCAATGCAAATGATGTATAAAAGTCATTTGTGTATTAAAAGTGCCAAACTTTTTTTTTTCAAACCAATTGTTAGTCCTCTTATTCTTTTATTAAAAAGAAGGTTGTTTCCAATGGAGTCGCTAGCTGTAAGACCTCACCCAAGCACTAGTCTAATCCGCTAAAAGGGGATCCAAAAGCACATTTGGGTTTGAACTCACAATGGAACCCTTGAGTTTAGAAGGTTGATTTTGAAAAAATATTAGAGTCACTACCTTAATTTTATTTCTATTTGGAAAAAAGTTAAGGTAAAGCCCAATTTAAATGACTCAAATTTTATCCCAATAGAAAGAGTACACTAGTGCTCGATTACCAAAGAAGATTCAGGGACTAGGTTTTTGATTTATTTAGAAAAAGATTAGTTTGGCAAATTCAATACAAAATGACTTAAAATTTGATTTCATGAACAGTTTATATAATATATAAATAGTTTAATTAATGCATGACATTCATTCATTCAATAGTATAGTAATTAAGGGAACAAGAAAGTAAAAAGACAATATTAAATTTACAATGAAAACCCAAAATAAGGGATACTTCCTTTAGTCCTAATAGGTTCTAAAAAATTCACACATTCCTTAAATTAAATCCTAAAGTAATGCAAATAAGATAAAGAAAATCTTAACTATGTAAAGAAGATGATCGAGGAGAAGTTGCTTTATTTTAATTGGAATCGCTGCTTGAACCAAGCATGCCTGTGTATTCCTTTCAATAGGAATGAACCAAGCATGCCTGTGTATTCCTTTCAATAGGAATCATAACTCACGCAGTTTTCCCTTCATGTGAAGGGGTTTATTTAGCCAAACTATTTTTTCATGTTTTGATGGATTGATTACAAAGTTAAGTTAATTTGTTCAGATTTTAATTAACTATCCTAAGTGAATCAATTAAAAAAAAAAGGCACGAAGCCTTAAAGGAAGAAGAGATAATCCTAATAAGGAAAATAATAAATATATCTCAAGGAGGGAGACAATAAATAAATTTCAAGGAGGAAAATAATAAAATGAAATAAATAAATAAAAGGAAAAGAGAAAAGGAAAGGAGACTTACATTGAATGGCAGGCGGTGGCTTGCCTTGAATGATGGCAAACTTTTGACTTGATGGGTTGGCTCAGAAAGTCGCAACCGAGCTTGCTTTGCAAAGCAAAGAGCAAAAGCAAAGGAAAATAAAACTTTAAACTAAAAAGATTGTTCCTTGGCGAATCAAGTTTATGGAGATGGTTTGTTTGATGCAAAGGCTAATCAAGTAAACCAAGAGGTGAGGAGATCAAGAGGTGAAGAAAGCTGAGTTAAGGGGCTTATATTTATTGGGGAAATTTCGGAGGTCGATCTGTATAACTTTTGATGTGGGATTTGCAAAACAAGAGGACAACCACATACGGGACTTTCAATTTTCCAAGTGCTATATGCAGTCATAATCGAGCAATCGCATATGGCTTTATGATCATCGCAAGGGCTCTTGTGGTCATTGCATAGGGGCTTGCAGTCATTGGCTCCGATTCTATCCATTTGGCTCATTTTCACCCATTCTCGCTTGTTTCTTGTCCATTTTTTGTGGTTCCAGTTGTTTCTAATCATTATTCAATCCTAAATAGTCTGAGAGTGGTTCAGAGGTTAGAGGGATAGGTTTCAATTTCTAGGGCTCTATTTCCCGATTTTCCCATTTTGGCCATTTTGTCTTCTAGAGCTATGTTTACTGAGCCTAGATTCTTCTAAGGTTCAAATGCAAGCTGGAGGATATAGAATTCAGGGTTCATACCATCAAACCACTAAGTTCATCCAACCATCTCAAGCTTCACCCAATAAAGAGTGTCGACCTTATTGTGCGTTGTCCGAGTCTTTCAAGTCTATGTTTGAGTCCATAAGAGTCTAAGTTTGAGTTATTTAAGTTTGAATCTGAATCTTTTTTAAGTCTATTTTTGTTGAGTCTTTCTTTAAGTTTAAGTCTATCAAGTCTTGGTTTTCTGAGTTTATATTTTGCCTTTTGGGCTTATCCTTTAAATGTCATCTAGGATGATAAAATTTTGAACCTTTTACTTCACTCTAATTCTTCTGATTCATCTTTGAATGTGACATCTAACAAAAAAAGAAATAAAAAAGAAATAAATAATAAATAATAAAAAATAAAAATGAAAAAAATGAAAATAAAAATGAAAATGAAAAGGCAAAGGTATCAATTAATTATGACACGAAGGAAAACCAAAAATCACATACATTACATTTGCACGTCATTAGTCTAGAAAGCTTATGAGATCTTTCAAGGACATCGTAGGGATGGATCCAGCATTGCAATTCACATAAGATCTTGACCTACACAAGAAGCCTGTCAAGCAAAAGCTGTGGAGAATGAAAGTAGAATGAATCAAAGGGTATCATGACCAGCTGAAGGTCATTGAAAAAAAGAAAATGGATGCTATATACAAAATTCAAGGCTATCAACAGAGACCAGCTAGGCACTTCAACAAGAAGGTGAAAGACAAGTGTTTGGAAGAAGGAAATCTAGTTTTGGAAGAAATCCAAGCTCCTATTTGTGAGGCTTCACTTGAGCGCCAACCTGATTTGTTAGAGGAATTGGGATGCTCATTCAGGTTTAAACTCATGATAGAACCCTTTAATTTAGATTGGTTGATTTTGAAAATGATTTTAGGAGTTGCCATCCTAATTTATTTTTAAATGAAAAAATTAAGGAAAAACCCAATTGACTCCAATTCATTAATTTTTAATTAATTTATCCAAGGATAAAATCACTAGTCTTGAACCAGATTGAGTTCAGGGACTATATTTTTTGTTTTAAATTATTTAAATTTGTCTCTTAAGTTTAATTTGATTTTAAAAATTAATTTCATGGATGAAATTTATAAGATGATAATTATAAATAAAATACATGAACATGGGGAAACATTCACAAATTAAACTAATTATATAAATTAAATAAAAAGGAGAAATGATATTAATTGGGATTTGGATTTAGATTCTAAACGTGCCTACGTACCCAATTGAATAGAGATCAAAACCCCGTAGTTCATTTCATGATTAAGTAGAGGGGTTTAGGAGTTGACTTGATTGATTGATTTGATTTGGGTTTGTGTGTGAGAAGAAAAGGTTGATACCTTTTCTTTTGGAGGATGGAGAGTTTTACTAGACCGAAATTTCATTTTTTCAGGACTAGGTGATTGGATTGATTAGGAGATTAATTAATTAATTAAAATAATTAATTAACTAATTAATATGATAAAAAGTATGGATGGATTAATTAATTAAAAAGATTAATTAATTAATTTGTATGAAGGGTGGATTAAGAAAAATGATTAATTTGATTTAAAAAGTGCTTAATTAATTAATTAATTAATTGAGTGATTAATTTTAATTAAAAAAGAGAGTTTTAGTTAATTAAAAAAATTAACTAACTTGGTTAGAGTGAGATAATTAATTAATTAAAAAGATTAATTAATTAATTAGAAAGTGGTTGAAGGAAGAAGAAGAGAGGAATTAGAGGATAGTTATCAACTCTAACTCAAGGGGTGTGTAAAAATGGAGGAAATGAGAGGATATTTATAGGATAATGGGGGTAAGGGTAATTTGGAAAGTAAAAAAGTGAAAAGACCAAAAAGATATGGCTGGAAAAATGTTGAAAAATCATATTAAGGGCATTTTGAGAACAACAAAAAGGGGTAATGGGGACCATGCCATTGGGCCGGTGGCAACTAATGTAACAATTTTTTTTTTTAGATTGGTTGTTGGTTTGGAGTTTAAAAAAATTGAATGTCTAGTAGCAATGTAATTGAAGGCTAAAAAATTTTCTTCCCTGCCCACTAACCAGCTATCGGAACCGCTATAATAGTTCTGTGTAGCACGTTAAACTTAGCAAATGCCAAGGTGCAGCCGTATGATGAGAGTGCAAAATTAAGGGTTCACACTATTCATAATCCAAGAAGAAATTCAAACCGGATTGTGCCAGACCATATGTGCTCAAAAAGCTCCTACATGACAAAGGTGCTATCCTCACGGGTGTGGACGAAAACGGATTCTCCCATCCTTCCAACCTAGATAAGCTAAAGTTATATTCATCTGAAGATGACATCTGCATTCCTATTTTCATACATATGTAATCAGAACTATGTGCATCTATTTCTCCCTAAAAAAATAAATGAAAGGAAAATGATTGTAAGGGATATGTAGGCAATCCGACTTGGGTGCAGTCCAAATCATAATACAAAATATTTTGTTTACATTGCATTCTTATTTCCTATGTGCCCAATACAATGTTCACTCAATTCCTTTTGCCTAAAAAATACAAAAAAAAAAAAATGAAGAATTGAAAAATGCTTGTTAAGCAAAAAACCCAAACGGACAACTTAGGCACAAGTTAAAGTAAGCTCATCAAATCAAAAATCCGAGAAGGCAGCTCACGCAGAAATTAGAGCTAAAAAAAGAGCTTGCAAAGTTGAAAAACCTAAAAGGGCAACTTAAGTAGGATTAGAGCAAAAATAAAAGATGTCTTATTTTATAAAATACAAGCCATCATCATGACAAAAAAGAATAGCCATTTCAAAGTCGTCAATAGCTTATCCTATATTGTGTAGTCTTATCAACCAACAAATATTCTAAACAAAAAGCCAAAGGATCATGTCTCGAGTCATGGTCTAGCCAGTCCTCCTCTACCTCCTGAGGTGCACATCTCTTGTTCTATTGTCAAAATTAGAGTTTCCCACAATCTCCTCAATGGACACACTCCTCCTAGTCTCTATTATAGCAGTAGAAGTACTAGTAAAATCAAAATTTATCACCATATCAGTATCAAAAATCCTCTCTTGAGTACTAACAGTTCTAGAACTGCTCCTAGAAATCCTCCTCTGCACAGCAGTAACTCAAAATTGCTCATTATTGTAGTAGCTAAAATCCTCCTTCGTAGTCTAAAAATTGTAGTACCCCTTTCTACCTTAAACTGCAGTCATAGCCTTCTCTGTCATTGACATAGCAATCGGAGTCACCAATGCAATCTATAACATCAAACTCTTATTAAATTTCCTAGTCTCCTCCATAGGCTCAATAACCCCTATGTCTCTATTATCACTCCCATTGTCTCTCCCTTCTTAGTCGTGTCACCCTCTATTTCCCATCAATATGACAGTCTTGAACCCTCTCTCTCTCAACTGGCAAAATCATCATCTTTATCAACCACCTACCATATCTCTCTATAATCCCAAATGGAATTCCATAATGAACAACATAATAACTCTTTAGCCAACCATCTTTGATGGCTTTGGCAATGGAATTCACACACATTCTAAAAAGAGAATAGCTGTGGGCACATCTTATGTCTATCCCATCTAATTTAAAACCCTCATCCCTTAATGGAAGATGATGGAAGCCAAAATCTAATAAGTAAACCAATCAACACCCATTGCCCCTAATTATGAAAGATCTAATCTCTTATCATTGACAGTGCCAAAATATGACCTCTATGGAAAGCTTTAAACAACCATCCTATCCAATCTAGGACCAAGTCTCAATAAGGCACATATAGTACTAAAAAGTAGGGGCCTACCACCTGGAAATGATCTAGCAGCCATACTTGCAAAATGACATGAAATATGAAATTAGAAACCTACAAAACACCTTTGAAAGGAAGGGTAGGAATAATTGGATTTTCCTTCACTTGGAGAATAACCTAGGAGATAGTCCATCTCTTTAAACTGAGAAAAAATAGTCGAGACTCATTGATATCTCCACCAACACAGCTCTAACCACAAAGTGACACTGCTCCATCTATAATACTAATCCTGTCATTCTGGCATTATCCTAATGGACAGATCTAAGAAATAGATATCCAATTGTCAAGTAGAAAATCAAGGCCCTTATGCTAAGTCTCTACCTCCTCGTATGTCCCTAGTCATTGGGATCATGGAATTCCTCAACCACAGCAATCAAATTCACCTGACCATCAATAACCATTTGGCTTGCGATGTCCTAAGACAAGTCTAAAAACCTTTGAAAAATTTAGGAATGCCCAACTTTGAACTTTAGCACTATATGGCTGACCATCAATAACCATTTGGCTTGTGATGTCCTAAAATAAAATACAGGGCTACCAGATTCCAAAAATCCTAAAGTAAGCCCTTAAAAAATCTCAGTCAACCTATACTTCCCATAGTGTCATCATCTCTAAAATATCATATCTACCCAAATTGATCCTACCTGCCTTTTGAGATTCTCAATCCACAAATGTATTGCTCCATGGATGAAAAAGTCACATAGAAAATTCCATTCACAAGTAGACTTATGAATCCACCCACTTGCACCCATGCAATCATCTATTGTAGATATCATCATAAATCATCCATAACATAGAAATTAAATGAAAGGTCTATGAATTCTGAAACATGCATACATAAACATGTATCATCTATGCACTAACATCTACATAATCATTTGCAATCATGCACCATTATGCATATATTGAGCTAATGGCCTCTCCTCTTTTGCACCTGCAAAATGTTATCCATCAAGCAATATCAAGTTGAGTCAAGAAACTAGAGATGTTCACCTCCATCTAACAGATAGTTACACTCTATCCAATAGACCACCTTATGCATTCGCCGAGCATAATCCAAGATAATAAGTGAGAGAAAGCAAAAATCATTTTTTCTAAGGATCATTTTCGAAAGTAAAAAAGTAGGTCCCATCAAGAGGCATCACCTTCATTTCCACCATGGATTTTCAAAAGTCAAAAGAAAATATCTCATAAAAGGCATACGTTCTAAGTCATCATTCCTTCCTAGCTAAATATCCCTCATCAGTGACATGTAAGTCAAATATTCATTACATCAAGTCAAACGAACCCCTCTCTACTTTCAATGACCTATCAAGTCAAGTGGCAGTCCTCTAAAATCTAACCGATGAAGTATGACTTCCAAATTCCTTTTAATCCTAGCAAAGTCTCTTTAAGCCTTCTAAAAGGTCTAACCTTTAACATTTAAAAGCCTAAATTTTCTCGGCAAAATCAAAATCTTGTCAGAATCTCTCGAGTTGACTCACTATGGGCTGAGGCTCTCCTCTTACCAAAATCTTTTCAGAATCTCTTAAGTCGACTCGTCATAGGCCAAGGCTCTCCTCCTATCAAAATTTTTTCAGAATTTCTTGAACTGACTCATTATAGGCTGAGGTTCTCCTTCTAACAAAATCTTCTGATAATCTCTCGAGCCGACTCATCAAAAGCTAAGACTCTCCTCTTACCAAAATCTTTTCAGAATCTCTTGAGTCCACTCATCGTAGGCCGAGGCTCTCCTCCTATCAAAATCTTTTCAGAATTTCTTGAACCGACTCGTTATAGGCCGAGGTTCTCCTTCTAACAAAATCTTCTGATAATCTCTCGAGCCGACTCGTCATAAGCTAAGACTCTCCTCTTACCAAAATCTTTTCAGAATCTCTTGAGTCCACTCATCGTAGGCCGAGGCTCTCCTCCTATCAAAATCTTTTCAGAATTTCTTGAACCGACTCGTTATAGGCTGAGGTTCTCCTTCTAACAAAATCTTCTGATAATCTCTCGAGCTGACTCGTCATAAGCTAAGACTCTTCTCTTACCAAAATCTTTTTAAAATCTCTCAAGTCGATTTGCTATAAGTAGAGGCTCTCTTTTCACTAAATTATCTTATACAAAATCTATCAACACTTATAAATGTGTAGAAAAAGTCACCTAGACATCTTTATAGTTCCTCTTTCCACCTCTTTCACCTATAAATGTTTAAAAACGGTCACTTAGATATCCCTGTAGCTCCTTTCTCCACTTTTTTTTTTTTTAACAAAATGCTTCAATTCTACCTATAAATGTCTAGAAATAATCATGTACACAATCTTATGGTTCCTTTCCCATCTCTCTTTATTTTTTGATCGATCATGTCCTCCATCCAAAAACATCTAAATTCTCACTTAGATGTCTATCTGGTTCTTGTTTCCACACTTATCTATCTAAAATTCTTCATCCAGAAATGTCTAATCTAGATGTCCCTCTGGTTCCTTTTTTCACACTTATCTATCTAAAATTCTTCACCCAAAAATGTCTAATCTAGATGTCCTTTTGATTCCTTTCCTGCCTTTTCTTTCGAATCAACTATATCCATCAATTCACCTAAAAATATCTAGCCACTAGTCTAGATATCTCTTTGATTCATTTTCACTTTCGAAAGGTTTCATGAATATGCACATAAGAATATTGATTATTACACTACATAGAACCTAAGGTCAAAGGTTAAGGCAACTATATGCATAAGAGTGAAAGGGTGGCTCGGTTTAGGGTCCCCTTCCTATTAGAGAATCGACATACCTAACCACATGTGAGTCAAAGAGCCTCGTGTAGGTCAAACAGTATTGAATACTCATTACACCACTAAAAAGATCGGGAATTCATCATGGGGTGGAATGCTTTTGTTATCTCTTAATATATTCAAGGAGAGTTATTGAGTCAATGCTACTCACTATCCAAAAATTTTCCTAAATATATGATTAGGCAAGGAGCCTTTATTATGCAAAGTGATACATGAAAGTCAAATTATACTTAATGAGCCAAATGAAAATTGTTTTGAAAAATTTTCCTTAAACAAATAGTAATTCCCTTATTTGCTTTCTTTTTTTATTAAAAAAAAAGGATAGCAACAATCCCTAGTGGAGTCGCTAATTGTAAGATTTTGCCTGAATGCTCCTCCCTCACTTGGAAAATTGCCTTAAGGAAAGGTGGATAATTTTTAAGAAGGTTATGAAATGAACTACGATCCTCACTATTAGAGCAACTATCAATCAAAAAATTTATTATAGTTTTGAAAAATGATTTTGGGAATTGCCACCGTAATTTTTTTTTTTTAAATGGAAAAATTAAGTGACAACCCATTTGCGACTCCAATCCATTAATTCTAACTAATTTATTTATTCAATGATAAAATCACTAGTTTTAGAACTAAGTTAAGTTTGGGGATTAGGTATTTGGTTAAATAATATAAATTTGGTTATTAAGTTTAATTTGACTTAGAAAAATCAATTTCATAAATGACAAGTATCAAATGACAATTAAAACTAAAATGCATAAACATGGCATAATATAGATGCATGGCATAATTATGAAATGCATGGGAAATTAAAAGAACAATTAAGTAAAATCATCCACAAATTAAGGAGTGTATTTCCTCCAATCCTTATGAATTTTTAGGGGAACCGCATAATTATTCCTTAATTCTAAATTAATTAAATTAACTAAATACATTAATAAAAACTGAGATATCTTCTCTAGCTTTTATGGGTACCCTTACAAGTATGAAAATAAATATTTACATTGAAAAATAAAGGGGGAAAGGGATTGAGTTGGAATTGGATTTGCAATTGGATTTAAATTCTAAACTTGCCTACAACCCATTGAAAATTGGAGAGATTTAGGGATTGATCAAATTAATTTTGGTTTGGAATTAGTTAATGAGGAAAAAGCTATACCTTTGCTCTAGTTGGGCGAAGAGTTTTGTCGGACCAAAATTTATTTTTATTAATACTAGAGGGTTGGATTAATTGCTTGATTGATTAATTAAGTAAAATAATTAATTAACTAATTAATGGGATAAGTAGATTAATTATTTAAAAGGATTAATTAATTAATTAGAAAAATGAGTGGATTAAAATGATTGATTAATTAGATTAATTTGAAAAGTGATTAATTAATTAACTGAATGATTAAATTTTTAAAAAAGAATTTTAGTTAATTAAAAGGATTATTTAACTTAGGTTAGGGTGGGACAATTAATTAATTAAAAATATTAATTAATTAATTTAGAGAGTAATTGGAGGGAGAAAAAGAGGGCGAAAAAGAGAGAAATTTGGTAGATATCTATCAATACCAAATTGAGAGGTAAAGAAAATGGTAGAAGTGATGGGATATTGAAAAGACTAAAAGGGTAAGATGAAAAAGGGCCGAAAATGTTGAAAAACACACTGTGGCAACTCATACAGGGTTACAACAACTGCAGGGCTCTCTACGGTAACCATAGGCCCCCATGGCTGTGGTTACCACAGCAGCCCTAGGCTGCAACACAGCGTCTTTTAACCCTATTTTCATTCACTTCTCATCTGATTTAGGTAATTCTAGTTGCATTGTGCTTATTATCCAATCTCAGACGATATGAGGGTGGTTCAAAGGTCAAAATGATAGGTTTTAGTTTTCAGAACTCAATTTTTTGATTTTGGTAATTTCGGCTTCTGAAAGTTTGTTTACCGAGTCTAAGTGCTCCAAGATTTAAATGCAAATTAGAGAATACAAAATTAAGAGTTCACAACTGTCACCTTATCAGAATTATCTTATCTAGAAGGTAATTCTGATGATAGTGAACCCAGGAGAAGGGATGATACAAGGAACCAAAATGATGTTTAGCTCAGTGTTTAGACATATTTAAGTGAAAGCATGGTTGAATTTAAGACAAAAGGAGATGGCAAAATAAACCACAGGGATGTTTTAAGCAGTCTTTCTTAAACATTTATGAGTGAAAAATGTAGTTAATAAATGAGAGCGAGAAAAGGGACCAAAGGGATATCTAGACTGGTGGCTAGATATTTTTTGGTGAATTGATGGGTATGGTTGATTAGAAGAAAAGGTGAGGAAAGAAACTAGAGTGATATCTAGATTAGACATTATTGGATGAAGAGTTTGGATGAATTTTTTATAAGAGAAGTAAAGAAGGGAACAGGAGGAATGTCACTATCCAAACATTTCTGAGTGAAAGATATGATTGACTTTAAGATGAATGAGGATGGAATGAACCACAAAGATGTCTAGGTGACAATTGCTAGACATTTATGGCTAGAATTGATGCATTTTGGTAAAAAGAGTAGAAAAAGGTAACTGTTTCTAGACATTTCTGAGTGAATGAGATGGAAAAAGGAATGATAGAGATGTTTAAACGACTATTTCTAGACATTTATGAGTGTTAATAGATTTTGGATTAGATAATTTAGTGAAAGAAAAGCCTAGACCTATAGCGAGTCAGCTCGAGAGATTCTAATAAGATTTTAGTATGAAGAGAGCCTCAGCTTATGGCAAGTTGGCTCGAAATATTCTGATAAGATTTTAGTAAGAGGAGAGCCTTGGCCTATAGCAAGTCAACTCAAAAGATTTTGACAAGATTTTGATAAGAGGAGAGCTTCAACTTATAGCGAGTCAGCTCAAAAGATTTTGATAAAAGCAAAGCCTCAACCTACGGTGACTAGTTCAAAAGATTTTGATAAGATTTTGGTAAGAGGAGAGCCTTGGTCTATGGCAAGTCAGCTCTAGGGATTCAAAGAAGATTTTAGTTGCATCGAGGAAACTTGGATTTTAGAATACGAAAGGTTGGGCCTTTTGGAAGGCCTAAAGAAACTTTGTTGGGATTAAAAGGACTCTGGAAGTCACATTTCATTGGTTAGATATGGAAAGATATCATTTAGCTTTAAGGATGCACTGGTCTACTTTAGAAAATATTGGTCAGCTTCCAGGAGCACTGATTGGCTTTAGAGAGGCTATTAGCTCGACTTATACTTGATTGTGCATGGCTGTGGATAGTTGCATATTCATATATGTTTGTGTATAGATGATGCATGATTATGTAAGCATGTTTCAGGATTCACAGACATTTTATTTAATTTCTATGCCATGGATGATTTGTGCTGATGCTTGTAATGGATGATGGCATGGATGTAAAAGGGTGGATTCATGAGTTTGCTTTGCGAATGTAATTTTTTTTATGTGACTTTTGCACCTGTATTTCAGCCACTATATGCATTTGTGGACTGAGAAAATCTAGAAAGTGGAGAGGATTAATTTGGAAAGATATGACATTGTGGCGATGGGAGTATAGATTGATTGAGATTTTCTGAGGGCTTACTTTATGTTTTTGGGATCCGATGGCTTGTGCTTTCTATTTTGATGCTGCTAAAAAGGAGTTGTGTCCCATTCACGAGAAGTTTAGTATTATGCTTACCTGCTATTTGAAGGCAGCTCTAGTGGTGCTAGAGTTTAGAGTTAGGTATTTTTGAATTTTTTAAGAGTTTTTGGACTCGCCTTAAGATGTCACAAGCAAGATGGTTGTTAATGGTTAGATGAATTTCACTAATGTGATTGAGGGTCCCATGATCCGGGTCACCAAAGAGATATAAGGAGATAGAGGCTTAAGATAAGGGCCTTGATTTTCTACCTGATAACTAGATATCAGTTTCACTATTCCGTGGATTGGAATGATGCTAGAGTGGCAAGATTGGTATTAAAGATGGAGCACAATTGCTGCGTTGTTGGTGCTGTGCTGGCGGAGATACTGCTGAATCTCAATTACTTTGTCTGGGGTGTGGAGAGATGGACTATCTCCCCAGTTATTCTCCGAGTGAGAAAAATTTATTTATTCTTATCATTTCTATCAAAACTGTTCCGTGGGCTTCTGATTTCGAATTTTGGATTGTTTTACAAGTGTGGCTAAGGGATCATTTTAGGGTGGTGATCCCTGCTTTTCAATATCATATGTACCTTATTGAGACTTGGTCTTAGATTGGACAGAATGGTTGTCGAAACTTGCCCAAAAGGACATATTTTGGCATTGATAATGGTAAGGGATTGGATCTCTCATAATCAGGGACCATAAGTGTCAAGTGGTTTGCTTGTTGGGTTTGACTTAAATGAACTCTTGCTAAGGGATGGAGATTTTAAGATAGATGGGGTAGACTTAGGACATGCCCCCAGTTGTTCCCTTTTGGGTAGATCATAGCTCCCATTACCAGACTATCAGGGAGTGGTTAGTTAAAGAGTTATCATACTGTTCATTGGGATTTCATTTGGGACCATAGAGGGGCATAGTAAATGATTGATAAAGGTAACTTTGCCATTTGAGAGAGAGTACTAGGCTGCCCTATTAAAGGAAATAAAGAGTGAGCAGCTAAGGAGGAAGAGACTATATGAGGAGCCATAGGTGGTAAAAGGTCTGCAACACAAACAAAAGGGACTCAATTTTTGAAGGAGACTTGAGGATCTACTAGAGGTGTGACACTACAGGCTATAGTAGTGACTCATACTGTGGTGGGGGTAGCAAAGGAGACTACGATTGTAGTGAGGGGATAAGGTGACACTATAGTAATGGTTCAGAGAAGGATTGCTATAGTTAGGCAGAGGGCATGACTACATTTTTTAGAGTACAAAAAAGAATTTCAGTTGCTGTAGCAGGGAGTAATTTTCCATGTTACAGTTATGCAGAAGAGGATTTTAGGAGCAATTTAAAAATGGCTGGTAATAGAGAAAGGGTTTCTGGTATTGCTGTAGTGAGCAGTTTTAGTTCTACTAGTACTTGCTACTGTAGCAGGGGAGATATGGAGACTCTGATTCTGACAAAGGTATGAGAAATGTGCGTCTTAGGAGGAAGAAGAAGATTGGATAGACTGTGACTTCAGACATAACCTTTTTGCATTTTGTTTAGGATACTTGTTTGTCAATAGGACTATACGATACATAATAAGCTATAGGCGACATCAAAAAGACTATCCTTTTTTGTCATGATGATGGGTTGTATTTTATAAAATAAGACTTCTTTTATTTTTTTCTCTAATTTCTGTCTAAGTCACCCTTTCGGGTTTACAAATTAGCGAGCTCTTCTTTTTTTTTTTTTCAGTTTTAATTTCTGCCCGAACTACCCTTTCGGGTTTTTGACTCAATAAGCTTGCTCTAACTTTTGTCTAAGCTGCCTTTTTGGATTTTCAACTTAGCGAGAATTTTTCAATTCTTTCTTTTTTCTTCTTTCTCTCCTTTTTTTTAGATGTATAATGTAGATGTAATGTATTTAATTCTTTTTTTTAATTTTCCTCTGTGCCATAATTAATTTATCCATTTGCCTTTTCATTTTTTTTTATTTTTTCATTTGTTTTTTAGATTTTTTTAGATGTCATATTTAAAGATGAATAAAAAAAATTAAAGCAAAGCATAATGTTCAAGATTTTATTACTAATAAAATTTCCACTGATTGTGGATTACATTAAACAAAAATATAAACACAGAAAGACTTGATAGACTCAAACTCAGAGAAAGCTTTAACATAAATAGACTCAAAGGACTCTCAGATGACTTAGAACTATACTTAGGCAGACTTAGAGGACTCAGACACAAGCACAGTAGGGCCGACATTCTTCTCAAACTACCGATTATTAATGAACCTTAAGATGGTTGGATGAGCTTAGTGGGTTGGAAGAGGATTGGTGGTATGCTTTAGGATTGGGAGCAATAATATCTCCACTGTCAATGAGGTTTTGGGTTTTATGCTTCAGAGACTTACACGCATCAGTTTTGTGCCTCGGCCCTTAATGATAGTCACAGTGCTCGTTAGTATTATAGCCTTTAAGCAAGGGACTTCAAGGAAGTCATAGTTTTATGAGCTTAACCAAATTAGCCTTTAGGGCTTTCTTATAAACAACACTAAGGGGTATGCCTAGCTCGAAAAAGTCATCCTTGCTTCTAACCTCATTAGCTAGTGATAAGAGACAACATTTACCTCTATAGGTTTAAAGTTAGGGAGATACTGTGTTTGTAGATGAGTTTGATATTAAAGGATGAGATTTTTGACAATAATGTCAACTTACTCTACTTTAGATGGACAGTTCACCATTTAGGCTGCTTTTACCCTCTATCTTATAAGGAACGTGGTGAAGGAATCTCTTTGACCTTGCTTAGTTGTTTCCAGATCCTGATGAGTGACATCCACTTCAATGTTATAGTGGCACTATTTGATAAAAGTATTGCAGATGTCATCCCAAGTCTTCTTGTGATTCTAGTCGAGATCTAGTACCAACTTGACCACAATTGATAAATGTATATTTGACTATATTTTATCCCTTATTCTTACTATGTTTTATCATTAAATTGAGTTTAATTTGTTTGTTAAGTGGTTTATCAAAGTCTTTTGAGGGAATTAGCTGACTTGGAGGCCATGGATCAATTCATTTGGAAATTGCAAAGCTAAGGAGCGAATTCGACAAATTTTGGGCAAGGACTAAAAGTTACAAAAGGTTACATGCCCAAGAACACAGGTGTGTATCAAGGTGTGTTGAACAATCCTGCTCATGTACCTAAGTGTGTTGCAACCCATGTTGAAGAGCTAAATTTCGTATAAAGATAGACGCCTACACACCTTAGGACACGGGTGTGTACTAGATCGTGTAGACAAAAGTTACATTTTTAAAAGACGATATGAAGAGAAAAAAGGGGGATTCTAATCTTTTCGAAGAGTTTTCCTTTGGGAGAACTTTTTGAGAAGAAAGGAAAAGATCATAGCCGAAATCAAGAGGGAAGAATAAGATTCGAGTGGATTTGCAGTAGGTGATTTAAGATTGAAGAGAAGATTTTTAAGAACTTATTTATGGATTGTTTGATTTTTCATTCCCTTCTTTCTTATTCAATATTCTTTAAATTTACCATGAACTAAACTCTTTTTATCTAGATGGGACAAACTCTAGTTTTGATTATATGGATTGAATGATTGGGTTTTCCATAAAATCATCACTGAGTTGAGTTATATTCATGATTTATATTGATTAAGTGTGATTAACAGTTGCTAGCTTATTGATTTGATACTTGATTTCTTATTGAGGAGTAGAGATATCCTTGATTTGATATGATCACTCATAAATATTGGGGATTGCTTGTAACAATAGAGATAGGTTTACAAAATTTTTTGGCTTTTAATTTCTTGATCTTAATGCTTTGCCTAACCCATTGAATAAGAAGAGATCCTATTTAATTTGCTTAGGGAAAAAGGGATTAATTCACTTGAGAAAGGTTTAATTTTTCTTTTAGGATTGCTAACTTGATTCATTGTTTGATTTGATTGATTCCGTAATTCATAAAATACATAAAGAGTTAGGGGGAGTTTCTACCTAGATAATCAACTCATTGATTCTTTTCCATTAATTTTGTTAATTAGCTGTACTTAATTAATTTAGTTTAATTCTAGTTTTCCTTGGAATTTGATTTACTAGACAATAGTTAATGTTTGAGCTAATACTTATATAGTTTCCCTATGGGATCCACCTCTTTTGTGCTATACTACTCGAACGATAGGTACACTTGCTTGTAACTAGGATACAATAAACTTAGAGTTTATTTAATCTGGTGGAAGTATAAAGTCGACATCAAGTTTTTGGCACCGTCGCTGGGGAAAATTTATATAATATTAGCAAAATAATAGAGATGATTGATTTAGTTCTTTGATTTTTATTTTTAAATATTATTTTTGATCTTTTATATTTCAGGTGACTTAATTCTTGTATGACCTGAGCTAGTTCATCCAACTTAGTGCAGATAGATCCTGAAATAGAGAGAACTTTGCACAAGAGGTTGAAGGAAAGAGAGCTAGTTATGATTGAGAAGATTGAGGAGCAAGAAGAAGTTGAAATAATGGGAGACAGTGACCAAAGGACAATGTCAAATTATGCTAGGCTTGCTCTCACTAGGGCTGATTCTAATATCAGGAGACTGACAATTACTGCTAATAATTTTGAGATCAAACCAAATGCTATTCAGATGGTTCAGCAGTCCTGTCAATTTGATGGATTTCCTGATAAAGATTCTAATGCACATTTGGCAAATTTTCTGGAAATTTGTGATATATTTAAGATCAATGGAGTTTCAAATGATGCAATTAGGTTGAGCTTATTTCCATTTTCTCTAAAGGAACAACCTAAGTAGTGGTTGAAATCATTTATTGCTGGCACTTTTACTACTTGAGAGGATTTGGCTGAAAATTTTTTGGAAAAATACTTCCTTCCTTCAAAGACAACGAAGTTAAGGAATGATATTTCTTCATTTATGCAAAATGACTCTAAGACTTTGTATGACACTTGGGAGAGGTTCAAGGATTTGCTAAGAAAATGTCCACACCATGGCCTACTACTTTGATTGCAAGTTCAAACTTTTTACAACGGTTTGAATTATGCAAGTAAGTAAGCACTTAATGCAGCTACTGGGGGTTCAATTAATAATAAGACACGAGAGCAAGCTAGGGATTTGATAGAGGGCATGACAATTACTAACTACCAATGGCAACCCATTCGAGACTAAGGAAGAACCAGGACTGCTAGTGTTCATCAAATGGATCCTGTGGTAGCTTTAGCGGCTCAAATTAAGGCTATGAATAAAAAGATTGACATTTTAGCCTTATCAATTAAGCATACTCAGGTTATGTATTGTGAATGGAGTGGGGGAGGACATCAAAGTCTAGGCTGCCAAATTGGGAAAAATTTTGCTAAGCTTGAGCAAGTGGATTATGTGGGTAAATGCACTAAGATAGCAAAATAATCCATATAGCAACACCTACAATCCTGGTTGGAGGAATAATCTAAATTTCTCTTAGAACAACCAGTCCAATGTAAGGCCTCCACCTGGGTTCCAATCCCAACCTCAGTAAGAGAAGAAAAGCAATTTAGAAGAGATTTTAGGAAATTTTATTGCAGCTTTAGAGACTAGATTTCAAACTACAGAGATAGCTTTAAGGAATCAATAGGCTTCGATTCATAATCTAGAAAATCAAGTTGGGAAAATTGCAAAAGCACTATCTGAAAGATCTCAAGGTAGTTTGCCCAGCAATACTGAAGTTAACCCTAAAGAGTAACTCAAGGCCATTACATTAAGGAGTGGTAAGGAGTTGAAGGCTCCTGAGAAGCAAGATGGGAAATTGACAGCTGAAGATGGTAGTGCCAAGGATGAGGAAGTTAATAAGAAAGAGAAAATGGAACCAACACCTATGGTTAAGGAGTTCCAACCACACATTCTATATCTTAGGAGGTTGAAGAAGGATAAAATGGATGAACAATTCGGTAAGTTTCTTGAACTCTTTAAACAATTGCATATTGACATTCCTTTTATAGAAGCTCTTTAGCAAATGCTGAAGTATGCTAAATTTCTAAAGGAGTTGCTTTTTAATAAAAGGAAACTTGAGAAGGTGTCAATGGTTCAACTTTCCAAAGAGTGTTCAGCAATCATTCAAAAGAAGCTACCTGAAAAACTTAAGGATCCAATGACTTTTACTATCCCTTGTCTTGTAGGTAGTTAGAGATTAACAAACCATTGGCTGACTTGGGGGCTAACATTGATGTTATGCCCTACAAGATATTCAAAAATTTAGGTCTAGGTGAACCTAAACCAACATGCATGAGTATTTAATTAGTTGATCGATCTATCATTTACCCTAAAGGTATAGTTAAGGATGTGTTGGTTATGGTTAGTGAATTTATATTTCCTATTGATTTTGTAATATTGGATATTGATGAGGATGTTAATATATCACTTATCCTAGGTAGACCATTTCTAGCTGCTATTAAAGCTGTGATTGATGTGCATAATGGTAAATTGATATTAGGGTAGGGAATGAGCAGATGGTTTTGCAAATATCCAATGCTATGAAACACCCACTTATACTTAAGGATGTGGATGCTTGTGATGATGTAATTAATCATAAGACTATGCATTTTATTTCTAACATTATTCACGAGGATCCTTTAGAGTTGTGTCTTATAAAGGGATAGAAAGATATTGAGACACCTGAGACCATTAAACATGTAGCCTATCTTAAGGTTACTAAACCATTGAAGAAAAGCAAGGCATTTGAGCACATAAAGATGCCCAGGAGTGAAAGAATGAAACCATATTGACCCACCGAGTTTGGAGCTCAAGTAATTCCCTTCTCACTTGAAGTATGCTTTCTTGGCGAAAAATTCTAAGTTGCCTATGATCGTGAATGCTAACCTGTCAAGGGGACAAAAGGCAAGGTTATTGAAGGTCTTAGGAAAACATAAGAAGGCTATGGCATGGAAAATTACAGATATTAGGGGCATTAGTCCTACTTTTTACACTCATAAAATCTTAATGGAAGAAGAATACAAACCTATGGTACAACTCCAAAGGCATCTCAATCCTAAGATGAAGGATGTGGTAAATGCTGAAATGATCAAGCTTCTTGATGCAGGAATTATCTAATCTATTTTGGACAGTTCTTGGGTGAGTCTAGTTCATGTGGTACCTAAGAAAGGAGACATGACTATAGTGCCTAATGAAAATAATGAGCTGATTCCTATAAGAACCGTCACGAGATGGAGGGTATGCATTAACTATAGAAGTTGAATGATGCTACTAGAAAAGATCACTTTCCACTTCCTTCCATTGATCATATGTTAGAGAGACTCTCCAGGCATCAATTTTATTAGTTCTTTGATGGGTTATCCGAGTACTTTCATATTTCTATTGCCTTAGAGGATCAAGAGAAGACAACATTCACTTGTCCCTATAGGACTTTTACATATTGAAGGATGCCATTTGGATTATGCCATGCACCAGCTACCTTTCAAAGGTGTATGATAGCGATTTTTGATGAGTTAGTAGAAGATATCATGGAAGTTTTAATGGATGATTTTTCAATGCATAGTGACTCATTCGAAGGTTGTCTTAAGAATTTAGAGAAAGTGCTGGCTAGATGTGAAGAAACCAATCTGGTTTTGAATTGGGAAAAATGTCACTTTATGATACAAGAAGATATTGTGTTAGGGTACAAAATCTCAAACAAGAGAATTGAGGTGGATTGAGTGAAGATTGAAACAATTAAGAAGTTTCCTCCACCCACTTTAGTTAAAGCAATTTAGAGTTTTCTAGGGCATGCCGGGTTCTATAGAAGATTCATCAAGGATTTCACTAAGATTGCTAAGCCCTAACCAAATTATTTGAGAAGGATATGGAGTATCTGTTTGATGATAAGTGTCCACATGCTTTCAATACCTTGAAGGAGAAACTCATAAATACACCTATTGTAGTAGCACCATATTGGAAATTACCCTTTGAATTGATGTGTGATGCAAGTGATTGTGCAGTTCATGTGGTTTCAGGGCAAAGGAAAGACAAGCACTTTTAACCCATCTATTATGCTAGTAAGATGTCACATCCCATTTTTAGAGATATGACGGTCCTAAAACATGGGGAGACATAAGGTCACCTATGCCTGTAGAGCCCACTTACACCTATGCAAATCATGCCTAGGATCGTACCAAACTTTATACAATAACTCATTTAAAACATTATTTGAATACCTTCAATTGCGGAAGACTATAATTAGACATTTCACATAAAATCCATAAGGAAAATAATATTCATATCCCATTTGAAAACTTAAGAAAATAATACATCTCAAAATAAACATCAATCAATATTTCCAGAGCATCTAATGACAACACTTCATAACATGGTATTATTAATGACTTTGACAAGGAATCCCCAAGTGGAGTAGAATGCTTGAGCCATCACCTTGCCTCCTCATATTTGCTCACTTGGAACCACACGAGGAAAAGGGGTGAGATAGATGATCTCAATGAGTAAACAATATAACACGTACATTAACATATCTTCCTTTGAAAAGGAAACACATAGCTTATACATATAGCTCATGATTTATAATTCATGAATCAAGTTGCAATTTTGCAAGGGTTCATTTTAGCAAGGTTGCAAAGATCACACTTATAACACATAGAGAGTGAAGGCTATTGCTCTATTACTCAAACACATTGAGGAGAGGTGGTCTTATACCAAATTCCAACTGCTATCACATAGAAGGCGTGAAGCTGATTAGGCCCCACGGCTAAAACCGCCCATTTCTAGCTGAGGTGGATACACAACCCCTATCCATCAGGTTAAGATCGTGTGCACAGGTTTCGACGATTACCCACATCAGCACGAGGATTTTGCATAAAGAGTTAATGGTACCATAGCTAGAGCTAATGGTACCATAGCTAGAGCTAATGGTAATCACATATGTCAATAACATTTTAAGGCAACAATCACATATTTCACAATGGCAATATTAGTTTAACTTATTGAGCAAAAGATACAAGAATAGTGTAGTTTCAGAAAGAATATAAGTTAGGGTAATGATCACCAAAAATTCTCATTGAATAAATAAAAGTGGTTTTCAGACCAATTGTCTTTTAGCAACCCAAGCTTTACAAAGAAATCACTTAATCAAATTTTAGGATAGAAAGAACTTGGGTTTCAAAGATCACAAAGGCTCACATAACAAGATATTACATATTTGTAACATATCATGATGCTACTCACATTTGAAGGAAGATTACAGTGTTTACTCACACTAGAAGCAGGAATATAGAGTTTACTCATCTTGTGATTTCTTTGCTCCTAGTATCGTAGCCCTTTTGAACTTCTAAAACTCCTCAAACTCTAACATAATATTTAATTTAATACTTAGTATTTATTTAATCATGATGCTCCTATCCCATAACTACCCTATGTAAATATAGCATTCACATACACTTAGAGTTGCACGTATAAGTATACTCATCACTTGCACATAACATGTTGACTTTAAAAGTCTTATACACTTAGCCCTAATAGGCTCACATGAAAATGCATTACAATTATGTCAATACCTTTCTAAGGTCATCATAATATCATTATCTTAATATTAATTCACTTTAACTATCAACTTTTACACTTAACACTTCCATACATGTCAACTAATCACTTAACCTTTCAAGTGTCATACTTAACTTTTATAATCCATTCATTCAATCAATCACCTCATCGACTCAAGACCATTTATTCATTATCAAGTCATCATAACATCTAGTTCCATATTTCCTAATTACATTCACATTCTAATCACAGTATAAGATTAAGATACATTAAATATACCAAAATGCCTTTTAAGCTTGTTTAGGGTCATTCCTTCAACTAACATGCAATTTTATCATTTATTATATATACATACATGTCAATAATCATCAAAATAAATTGTATAAAAATTATAGACATTGGGATAAAAATCCCATAGGAGGCCGAATGCATCATCAAAGGGAAAACTGAATTTTTCTTACTTTTCGCACTTTCTGTCTATTACAGTAATATGTAAAAATATGGTTTGAACCAATATTTTTCATGTAAACACAACAAAAATCATTTTGGAATATTAATTCACATGAATCAGCCACATATGGTATTTCTCATACATGAAAATTCAATTTTTGGGTTATAAGGTATAAAACCATGAGTTTTCTTGTTTTCGATATTTTCTGGTCATTATAGTAATATGTAGGCAGGCGATTTAAACCATTATTTTTCATTCAATAATAGCAAATATCAGTTTAGAACATCTTCATGCAACCATAGGTAAGATTTATACAAAAAAATTCCAAGTTTTAAGACTTAGGTGAAAATCATGAGTTTTTGCACTTTTCGCACTTTTCATTCATTACAGCAATGTGCAAACACATGATTTACATCATTATTTTTCATTCAAACAAAACAAACATCATATTAGAATCCATTCACACACAATTTGGCAGCCACATGTTAAATTGATGATAGAATTTTTCAACTTCTAAGTTCTAGCACAAAAACTTTAAATTCCTTTATTTTTTGAAACTTTTCGATTATTACAGAAATATGCAAAAATATAATTTAATCCAATATTTTTCATCAAGACAAATCAAAAATCAGTTTAGAAATCAATAATGCACAAATCGCCCCCCTTTAGTGATGTTGATGCATAAAAATTGTGATTTTAGGTTATATGATTCACCTTTGGAGAAATCTCGCGGAAAAATTTGTGTTTTCAGTAGAAAATAAAATTTCTCTCCCAAAAACTCACCCAAACAGAACTAAATCTATAAAAATCAATAAACAACCAATTCAAAGTAATTTTCTTATAATTTATTTCATAGAAATCAGTTTAAGAATTGAAAGAAAAAAAAAACTTACGATTACGGTCAAGAAATCGCGAAACTGAAAGGTGTTTTCTTAATTTCGGTAGAGAGAAATATTTTGAGAAAATTTTCTATCAAGATATAGAAAATTAGAGTGATGGATGCCAGAACATTAGGGCTGGCTGAATTTTAAATTATTATATGTATGGTTTTGGCAAATTTCCTCTAATACCCTTGATGAGCTAGGTTAGGAGGATATTAGTGTAGTGGGCTTTTGAATATTTAAGCTTTTTATTTAAATTTTGGGCTGATTATAAATAAATAAAAATAAAATATTTTTTTATTATTTTCATTAAAATTTTTCCCAAAATATTTATTTAAAAAAATTATTTTAAAATACTCATAAAATTGTTTTATGCTTAAAAATTGTCTTTATGCACGAAAATTCATTTTATTTAAAATAAATTATTTTATGCAAATGCACTTTATGTAAATCATTTATTTCACAGTAACAACTTATATTATGCATATTAAAATTAATTTAATATGCCACATGCTCATTAACACATAGAATACTAATTCTCACAAAAGCACACACTTAACCTTAATAATTCTAAATCAAGCAAATTATCACGAAAATTTCTAGGGTAAGTGTCAGTTGTTACATAAGACCTTGACAAATGCTTAAGAGAATTACACAACTATGCAAAAAGAAATGCTGGGCATAGTGTTTACCTTTGACAAGTTTCGATCTTATTTGATCTTATCTAAAGTAATTGTGTATACAAACCACTCAGCTCTATGCTATCTCTTGTTCAAAATAAATGCTAAGCCGAGGTTGATTAGATGAGTGTTGTTATAAGAATTTGATTTAGAGATTCAAGATAAGAAAGGCACGGAGAACCTTATGGCAAATCATCTTTCACGCCTTGAGAATCCTCATTTGGAAAAGCTCATGGAAGAAGATATCAATGATAGTTTCTCGAATAAGCAGTTGTGCATCATGGTAAGTAAGGTAAGTACTCCTAACTCTGAAACTCCTTTATTTGCTGATTTTGCAAATTATCATGCTGCTAGGATACTCCCAAAAGGACTCACATTCAAAAGAAGAAATTCTCTGCTAATTTAAAATATTACTTTTGGGAGGATCCTTTCTTATTTCGAGTTTGTACTGATAGGGCCATAAGGAGATGTGTGGTATGCCCGGAAATCATAAGTATATTGAATCATTGCCACAAAGGACCAGCTAGAGGGCATTTAGGGCCAAGTAAAAATGCATAAAAGGTTCTTAAATCAGGTTTCTACTCATCTACATTGTTCAAAGATAGCCACCGCTATGTACAAGGATGTGATCATTGTCAGAGGTCAAGTAATATCTCTTCTTGTGATGAAATGCCTCAAAATGGTATTGTTGTTTGTGAAATTTTTTATGTTTGGGGCATTGACTTCATGGGACCTTTTATCAATTCTTTTGATAATAAATACATTCTTGTGGCTTTTGATTATGTTTCAAAATGGGTTGAAGCTTAAGCTTTACCTAAGAATGATGCGAGGGTTGTAGTTAAGTTCTTAAAGAAGTTGTTTTCTAAGTTTGGTACACCAAAGGTAATAATTAGTGATAGGGAAACTCACTTTTGTAACACACAACTTGAAAAAGTACTTAAAAAATTAGGTGTTACACATAGATTAGCTACCCTTTACCATCCTCAAACGAGTGGCCAAGTAGAAAATACAAATAAGGAGTTAAAGAGAATTCTTGAAAGAACTGTAGAGCATTCTAGGAAATTGGTATGAAAGTTAGATGATGCTCTATGGGCTTATAGGACTGCATTTAAAAGATTAGGTGTTGGGGATAGGTCTCAAATTTCAATATGGGAGGATGCATAGTTGCCTATTCCCAACGAATTTCGTGTTTCTTCCCCACAACTACTAGCTTCTCAAATTTCGTTAGTAGCTAAGTTAATCTCTTATGGGAAGTGGAATGAATATATGCTCCGATCTCACTTTCAGTCAAGAGATGTGGAAGCTATTTTGGCTATTCCATTGAGCGATGAATTGGTTAAGGATTGAAAATATTGGTTCTATTAAAAAAATGGTCAGTATTCTATGCGATCTGGTTATTGGTTAGCAAGAATGGATATGGATAAGGTTCACAATGATTCCAATCCCCTTTGGAAGCAAATCTAGGTTGCTACTATTCCTAAACGTCAAAAAGTCACAATTTGGCATTTTTTAAAGGGCTTCCTTCCGCTGACAAATAATTTACAAGTCAAATAGGTACAAGTTGATAATGTTTGTCCTCTGTGTCATGAATTTCCTAAAACAGAAATGCATCTGTTCCAATAATGATCCTTTTCTTCTCAAGCGTGGTAGCAGGTTTTGTTTGGAAATTTTGTTACTATGGCTGATGCGTATCCTTTGCTCTAGCTATCTTCTCTCTATCAAATTTTATCTCCAAATCATTTTGCTGAATTCCTTTCACTTTTTGATTCCATTTGGTGGTCACATAATAAGGCTATTTGGGATGACCATGTTTCTTTCCCACCTACAGTTGTGTAAGTGACTATGGCGTCCCTTGTTCATTTTCAGACTGCTAATCATGTTACACAGTCCAGCCCTAACTCTCCCATTGATTCAGCTCCTATACATGTAAAACAATGGCAAAAACTAGGTTTGGGCTAAGCAAAACTTAATGTTGATGTAATTATGAAGGCATAATACCCAGGCATAACAAAGAGGTATAGGGGCTATTCTTCTTGAAGAATATGGGAACTATTTTGTTGCAATTTGTATGCCAATTTTTGGTTTAATTCCTGCTCTTTTCATGGAAGCTTTAGGTGTTCGAAATGTTGTTCAATGGGCTCGACATCACTAGACCAGGGTTTTACTTGTGGAGAATGATTGTTTAACTTTGATTCATCGTTTGAAGTCTCATAGTGGTGATATTACTCAAATGGCTTATGTTTTATTTGATATTGAGAAGTTGTTAGATCATCAAACCTTTTTAGATTTTATTCCTAGGGAAGCAAACAATGTTGCTCATTTGTTGGCAAAAGAGGGTGCTAGATTTGATAATAGTTTTGAATGGATTAGTTCGTTTCCCTCTTTTGTTCTTAATAGCCATGTAAAAGATATTTCTTCTAATGAATGATTTTTCATTTTCTTAAAAAAAAAAAAAAACCTACCTAAACTCATTTTTTATCCTTCTCATAGTTGAGATTAATCTGGCAATATCCTTACCCTAGGGAGATCAATCTTTAATCACTGTTCAAGTTTCAAATTGAATTCAGTTTAGTTTTGAGATTATGAACCTTCCATAGGAAATCACCTTTCATAAAGTACTAGTATGCAATCAACGTATGTTGGCACACCATAATTCTTTGATTATAGATTTCTCGGTTAATTTTAATGGAGATGTAATCTCCTCTGTCAATTGCCTTAGGAGAAGAATAGAGGATCAAGGTAGGCCATTGCACCACTGCTGCAAAAGATGTCTTGTTTGTAGCATACGTGGTTACTTAGAATGAGGAGCGAACATGTCATAATGACTAATGTATGCCATGGTTATTTGGTGACTGACGGAAAAAATTATAACTTAATCTCATGAAACTTTATTTGATAAATTCAAAGGCAAAACTAGAAAAATATAGCAGGGAATGACAAAAAAAAAATCCATAAACTCTATTACTCTAGAGAGACTAGCAACTACGGTAGATGAGATTGTGAGATTAGCTCTCACAATAACACTATTTGTTTTCAAACTTAGTCAAGCAAGGACTATTAAGAAACACCTATAGAGTTGGATTAAAGACTGCTTAAATGCTCATTATTAAAGATAAATAAAAAAAAAAAGCCTATCTATTTCATATTTTTAGCAAGCCTGTTACTTTTAATATTAGGAGAGTATTAAGGGAATGGACCACCCAAAAGTTGGCATACAAAATACAAAGAAAGGCGGTTTTGTTTATTAAAGTCTTTACTATAAAAACCTTGTGTTTGATCTGTAGTCATAGTGGGATAGTACAGGGAATGGTGACCCCTTAAGGGAGGTGAATCAGAAGGAGAGGCAACCCTCATTGACTAAATGATTGAATCTATATTAAGCGACATCGAATTCCCTATCTCCATTTAGTGTCGATCTTTCATTTCCTTTTGTCTTAAAAAAAATTATCTTAATAATATCATAAATAGGCTATGAGATATAAATACATTATTATGATTTAATGTTGATGGGATTGTTTTTTGTGTATCCCGGGCCTAAGGTCTCTCATCTTGGGATGAAAGTGATGACGATGGATCAATCCAATAGGATATGAGTTGCTTCATCGCTGGACCCTAGACCTGCAAGAGAAGAGAATGGAAAAATTATAAGAGGGTTAAACTTTTGGCTTGGTTTATGTCCTCTGATGGTTAAATTAATGATTGCACCTTTAGAGTAAAATTTTGAAGGTTTTGAGTGAGTGACATGTCTCAACTTCTCTCATTTGCATGGATTTATGTTGAGTTCCCATCTTGGGGTTAAAATAAGTGGACGGCATGGCCATTTCTAATTATGGGTCTAAGTCACATCATATTGTCAATGAACATAATTATGTGCTAATGATACTTCCAATTCAGGAATAGTTTCCCATGCGTGTAGGATATGCTAGCAAGAGCTGCTAGGATGGACTTTCCTTATGCGAAGAACAAAATCATCTAGTGGCAAGGTAAAATACTATTGGGACAAAATGATTTGGGAAAAAGTACTTGTTGCTGAGATGATCGCATATTGGACTGATGTTCTCATGAACTTTCTGTAATACATTGGCCATATTGGTTAAAACTCGCTTAGACCTAGCGACTTTAGTTATTTGAGGCCTACTATGTGCAGCTTTATTCTTATTAGGATTTATTTGTATGACTCAATTTATGGTGTAAGTTTTATCCCTTATCACATCTAATTTGACATTGTATAACAATTATATTAGCCATTTTCAGGATTATTTGACATTGTTAATATTATACTAGCAACTTTTGGATTAAATAAATTAATGGATAATAACTTTTTATTTCGATTAAATTAAATTTTTTAAAATTAATTTTAAATTTATAAAAATTAATAATGAAAAATGTATTGCCTACGGATTTAAAATTTTTTAGTAATATTGTTTAATAAAAATTACTATAGCTTTTTTAATGAGCGTCACTCGTCAAAAATAGTTATTTTATAGATAAATGTTGTACTTATTAGAAAATTTTTTTAATCTGATAAAAATTAATAACTATTTAATCTCTTTTTTTTCCAATGACAAATATAACTTCACCTTACAATTCAAACCAAATAAAAACTCCATGTATAAAAAGGAAAAATCATTTGTTAAAAAATTAAAATTATTAGGTTAATGATAAAAAAAACACACACACAAATTTTTCACATTTTTGCACTCACAACATTCTGGTAAAAAATATGGATAAAAGGTTTGAAATTATTGCACCGACTAATATTCTACTAAAAAATACGGATAAAAGGTTTGATATGGATTATTGTATTAAAATTTATTACAAATCAGCATCTGATGTGGCAAGAAAAAAAATTAACAAAAAGTATTATTGTTCAAAAAATAATAATTATTATTTTATTTTATTATTTATTTAGAATAATTAAATAAATTTTTTAAAAAAAATAGATATTTAAGAACATCTAGAACAACTCGAAGAACTAATCCAGAAACATAACATCAATTCAGAAACTATCACAAAATTAAAATCCCGACAAACACCAACCTAAGAAAATTAATTTCAAAAAAAAAACTCTAAAAGTTCAAATCCAATAAGAACGTCAATCTAGAAAAAAAAAATCAAATGAAAAGAAACTCTCAAGATTTAACCCACTAAGAACATAAACAAAAAAAATTCAAAAAATTAAAAAGAGGTTAAAATATATATACAAAAAGAAAAGACATTTCTAACAAATAAATCAGAAAATCCCTAAAAAAAAAAAAAAACTAAAAGTGGTGGATGGTGGTGGCAAGGGTCAAATGGAAGAAAAAGTCATGAATCAATCAAAGAAGGATTTGGTGGTCTACGAGAGAACTCATTCCCTCCAAATCTAATAAGAAGACGACAATCCACTCTTTATAAATTTATTATGTACATAATAACTAAATAAATTAACTACCAAGTGAATGGGTAGATGGCGTGCAATTGCGTGCAATTGCGGCTCTCCTCTTCAATCACATATCTAGAAAAATCTCTAAATCTGTTTCTCTAACTTTCTTTCATGTTTGCCAAAAACATGGCATTTGTATGTCATAAGTTTTTTTATAAGTCAACTCCGATCTTTGATTTTTTGTCTGAAAGTTGATCGGTATAAACATTACAAAAAATTAAAAATATTTGAACGACATTACAAGATTTAAAGGTTATGTTATAATTGTAAAAATATGTAAAATTAATAAATTTTTTATCATTAGCCCAAATTATTATTAGTAATAAAAATATCAAATAAATTTTCTTTTTATTCGAACAATCCCATAATACTTTAAGATCAACTTATACATTAACCCACGTTTAAGTTTCCATTACTGTAAGGCATTCATACGGAAGAAGACAAGACAAATCCTAACTAATAATTTTGAAAAGAAGAATATTAAAATAAAATAACATAAATTGATTAAAAAAGGAAATTTGGAGTTTTGCTAAAACAAAGGTGGACGATTACTCATGTTAGGTGACCCATATGTTCTGTAAGGTACCCTTTATTTTTTTCTTTTTCTTACGTTCTCTTGAACTCGCACGTGCATAGACAGGGTGTTATAATGGTACAGCAATGAGTACCCTACATAATCCAACACCAAAGTTTACAAACCACAATCATGCCTACAACTTTTCAGACACCAGATGATATTCTAATCCAATGGATGATATCACATTGGATCCTATTTTTACTGTAAATGGTCCCACAATCCTCATCGCTTTAGGCCCACACCATAATGTATAGTACCATTCCCTTCCTTTTAGCATTGTTTTGCAGTTACTATTAGGTGATCACATATTAGGCTATCATGGAAAGTGAACTAAACACTCCAAAAATCATTAACAACAACTTCTTTTTTTAAAAAAAAGGAAGAAGAAATTATGGTTTTTGTAGGGTACTACGTGAAAATGGCCCCATTGCTATTGCCCATTGGGATGTCTCTTTTTCTTATCCATTACGAACATATTTTACACCCTACAAATTTTATGAACTTTATCTTCTTCTTTTTTTCTCTCTTTTTGGAAGGAATTAATGATAAAAAAAAAAAATGTAATCTCCATTTTATTATTTTGGTATTTTCGGAAATATGAAAATTTTGAAAAAAAAAAAGATTTCCCAAGATTTGAAAATTTATCCTTGTGCATTATGATTATGAAATAATTAGCTCAGTAATTGATTTGAAAGAAGTTGGAAGATAAAAAGACAATAATTTTATTGATTAGGGTTGGAAGTTTCAATTTTAGATTATAAAATCCGAGTGTAGCTTCCTACATAAATTTATTATTTAGGTCTTATATATACTTAGAGTGCATTTGATAGATTGTAATGGAATATAATATAATATAATTAAATAAATTTTTAATATAAAGTTATAGTAAAAATTAATTTAATTACATTATATTACATTTCATTACGGCATATCAAACGCACCCTTACTATTATGGTATATCTTGGTATTCATGGTGGTCTATCTTTCATCGGATCAAGGAGGTGAATTTAATACGGTATATGAAAACTAAAATGTGATATAATCTAATTATTGTTAAATGAAAAAAATATAGAGAGAGAAAATAATAAAAAAAATTATTCTGTAAATTATAAATTTCTATATTCACCAAAAAGTTAACTAATACATCACAACTAAATTAAAAGAAACAATTCATGAATGAGTTGCTAAAAAAATTAAATTTTTAACTTATCACGCTAGATGATAAATATTGTAATTATCATAGGTTTTTTAAATTAAATAATTAAGACAATTCATATTTTGCATTGTAAAACTCTTCTATAAGTTAAATAAAAAATTCATCATCAAATCAACAAATATATTTAGGAGCCTGTTGAAGGTAAGGGTGAGCATGGATCTTAAGATTACTAAATCCCATAATGGAATCGAAAATTTTATTGACCATTTTACTATCATGAACCGAATTGTATTGTGCCAACCTAAAATTGACTTTAAATAACCTGCTATTTTATAACTCAACTCCGATGTAAAACAGTTAACTCAAGTTACTTAGACAATAACTGGTTGAGCTATATACCATTAACATTCTTTACTTTGTAAAGCTTAGGTTTGTAACAAAGCCATATTCCCATCACCACCTCGAACACAGATTACATATTTCATAGCATAAAAATTTATAACCCTATTTGTCTTTGTCCCTTGCTGTTACTGCAAAACCTTTTTTCCTTTTTATAACTTTTAGACTTAGATTTTTTCCTTATTCTTATTGCTTCAAGTTATCTTCAATATATACACTTTTAATGGTCGTTTTATATTTGAACTATTGTGAGGCTTCGCCCGAATACCAGCCCGATTCGCTAGAGGAAACCGAAGTACTCATTCAAGTTTAGACTCACGATGCAACCCTCAGATTTGTATTGACTGATTTTGAAAATGATTTCGAGAGTCGCCACCTTAATTTTATTTTGTTGGGAAAACGTTAAGAAAAAACCCAAATTGACTCCAATTTATTAATTTTGTAATTAATTTACCCAGTGATAAAAATCACTAGTCTTTGAACCAAGTTGAACTTGAGGACTAAGTTTTTTGTTAAATAATCTAAATTTGACTCTTAAATTTAATTTGACTTTGAAAAATTAATTTCATGAATGACAAATATTATATGACAATATCATGATTAATGCATGAGTATGGTATGAGTGCAAAAATTAAAATAATACATTCATAAATTACATTAATTAAAAGGCAAAATAAGATTCATTGGGATTTAGATTTGAGATTTAGATTTAGATTTTAAACGTGCCTATGTACCCTATCGAATAGGGATCAAAACCCACATAATTTATTCCATGATTAAGTGGGGGGGTTTAAGAGTTGATTGGATTAATTTATTTGATTTGGGTTTGAGAGAAAAAGGCTAATACCTTAACTTTTGGTAGGCAGAGAGTTTTACCATACCGAAATTCCGTTTTATCGAGACTGGGTGATTGGATGGATTGAAAAATTAATTAATTAATTAACTAATTAATATGATAAAAAGAATGGATGGATTAATTAATTAAAAAGATTAATTAATTAATTTGGATGAAAGGTGGATTAAGAAAAATGATTAATTTGATTTTGGAAAAAAGTAATTAATTAATTAATTAAAAATATTAATTAATTAATTGAGTAATTAATTTTAATTTAAAAAAAGAGTTTTAGTTAATTAAAAAGATTAAGTAACTTGGTTATGATGAGATAATTAATTAATTAAAAAGATTAATTAATTAATTAATTAATTAATTAGATAGTGGATGGAGGGAGAAGAAGAAAAGTTGATAGATAACCATCAATATCAACTTTGGAGGTGAAGAGAAATGAGGAAATGAGGGGCCTATTTATAGGCAAATGGGGTTGAGGGTAGTTTAGATAGCGAAAATGTGAAAAGACAATGAGGGGTAAGGCTAAAAAGAGCTGAAAATTGGGCTGAAGGGAGTAAAAGGGTCATTTTCTGTGTAGGAAAAGGGTCTACTTTGGTCAGACAGGTGCGGTACTGCACCAGGCCTGTGCAGCACCATACCAGTGTCTGTGCGGCACTGCACCATATGGTTGCAGCATGCCGCAACTTGTACCTGTGGTGCTGCATAAACCTGATGCAGCATTGCAGGACTGCCGCGCTGCAGCTAATGTGGCGGCCTTTTTTTTTTTTTTTTTTTTTTCAGAGATTGGTTGGTATGGAGTTTAGGAAATTTGGATATTTGGTGGCAATGTAATTGAAGGCTAAAAAACTTTCTTTCAATGCGCTACCCCCGAACCCCCGCCCACTAACTGGCTAGCGGGACTATCGTAATAGCTCTACGTAATATATTAAACTCAGCAGGTGCTAAGACTGTAGTTGGATGATGAGAGTACAAAATTAAAGGTTCACAACTGTATATAGTCATCTAAACACCTTTACCCTACTTGTCCACCTTCTTTATCATTGCAACTTCCAATGCTACAAGAAAGTAGCAAAATAGTGAGTAAACATTTGAGACTAAATATTCGCTACTAATGCTGCCAAAAAATGGCGCGACATTTAGCTACTACAATGTAGTCGCTATTTAATCTATTGAGTGACTATTGTGTATATAGTCACTAAAATAAGACTAGTTGATGGCAGTAGATTGATGGTGCAAATGATTCAACGACAAAAATGTACTTGCTAACATTAGTGACTATGCAGGTGGTTATTAATTAAATGCACAAACAACTGTCATTTTAACCCTAGCAACTACAGTTAGTGATTAAATTAGTTAGTCGCTAAATTTTTGGGTTAAATTTCAGATCCTTAGGTATTTGCATAACTCATTCTCTCTCTATCATTTTCTTTATCTCTCTCTCTCTCTCTCTCGCTAACCTCTGCATAGCCACTGGTCACTCATTCCCCCATGAACAACCACCAGCTATCATTACTGTTCACTGTTGGTCTTTCTCTCTACATCGTTGTTCACCAACCATTGATCGGATAAGTAGGATTCCTCTGGTCACCAGCTATCTTTGTGAAACCATTCACTAGCCTCTGTTTTGGTTATCCATTCACGGCTAGCGTCAAGTAGGTATTATTTTTTTTTTTTTGTTATATTTTGATTAATTTTAGTTTATTTATTTAATTGATTTGATTAATTTCACTTAATTTTTTACTATTTTTATGTATATTTTGAATAAGATTAGTTAATTTTTTTATTCTTATTTTTATGTAAATTTTGATTAAGATTTAGTTAATTTTAATATTTATTTTTTAATATTAAATTTATTTATTTTTTGATATATATTAGGAAAATAATATATAATAAAACTATTTCAGGTAATTTTAGTTTTAGGGTTTAAATTAATTTAAAAATTGTACAAATTAATTTGTTTATTATAAATGAATAAATTATATATATTGTTGATAAAAATGTTGTTAATTTATGAGATCGTTGAGAACTTTGTGCTTATTAAATTTGTATATGAAGTTGAGGTTATAAGGGGGAATTGTATTGGAAGTTTATTTTATTTGCAAGTTGTATATGTATTGGGGTATACATGATATATGTTTAGCCGCATTCTACCATATTTTAGTTAGAATATATTGTTAAGTTTAATAGGATATATATGTGTCACATTAACATTATAATTATAATTAGGTTAAATATTAGTTTTAGAATAAATGAAATTTTATGGAGAAGTTTACCAGTGATAAAACGAATGATTTTGAAGTGGAATGTGAGAGATGGGGTAATGAATAAAATTTTTCTAAATATGCTAAGTTTGTGATCCTCAGTCAGCTACATATAAGATATTATTTTTAAGTCGTGTTCATCATGCCATTGAGAAATTTATAGATTAGCTATAAAAGTGCACAGTTGGGTTAGGAAAATAAATCTTTGTCAACTCGGTTGAATCAAGTTATGAACAACATACATGATCCATGGATTGATTCATTAGTTTCAATGTTGACACAAGTTTTATTTTGGATCAATTAAAATTTTAGAGCCTGAATTTCTTTGGCTGGCATGTCATGATGTGCATGATCAACTGACTATAGAAATTGCATCTTCAGAAGCACTAATTTATTCAAATAAAACTTTGACATCAGTATTGGAATATATATATATATATATATATATATATATATATATATATATATATATGTGTGTCTATATATACATATATATATATATATTATACATATATATATATATATATAAATATATATATATATATA